>PISX010007162.1:0-15525 GCA_004024625.1 Mellivora capensis
GGATAACTAAATCATGTGATTCGGTGTCATCTAATGCATTATCTGTATGTCTCCTAAAGTCATTTCATATACCACATTCATCCCACACGTTGGGCACCTCCCAGCAACGTGTCATCACTTGCTAAATAAAACCCAGTTGCTGTTTTTCAAGGGACCTAGAGAGATGCTAGACCTATCAGCCTGATGAGCCAACTAAGTTTCCACTGGTTTCACAACTGTCTCCAAAGTGCCAGTGGCTGCCAACATTCGCCCCTCAGGTCTGTTCTTGCTTTATCTGGTCTCCTCTAACAAATTAACTTAGTCAATATTTATTTATTTAAATAAATATTTATTACTTACTGGTGATAGTTGGAAAACAAGGTCCTAAATTCTTTGACCCTCTTTCCATCAAAAAAGCGAGGTCCCCGTTCCTTTCCCTTGAGTGGAGGTGGACTTGCTAGTGGTGGATGAGTAGAGTACAGTGAAAGTGACACCAACCTGTGAGGCTAGGTCGTGACCGGGACAGAGGTGCAACTTTCATCTGCTTTGCTGGAACAGCAAACCTATAACCTTCAGTCTCCGTCTAAACAGTCCCATCTGCCCTGAGGCCGCCATGCTGTGAGGAAGCTGAGACAGAGACACCACACAGCAGAGCCCTGAGAGCACTGCCCAGCTAGGCGCCCCCCACCCCGCTGCGGGTCCTCACACACACAAACCATGAGAGACAAAGTAAATGATGACTGCTATGACAAGCCTCTAAGTCTAGGAGACGGGTGTCACACAGCAGTGTGTATCCGTGGCTCTGCTGTACATCAGGCACTGTTCTGCATGTTGGGACCCAGGATGAACAAGACAGATCCTGGCTTCCTGGAGCTTTGACCCTGCCTTCGTGGAGTTTTGCATTCTTTTGTAAGGAGATATGCAATAGACTGGCAAACATATGAGATAGTGACTAGTGCTACAAAAAAAATAAAACAGCATATTGTGACAGTGGGAGAAAAAGGGAAATTGGGGTGCCTGGGTGGCTCAGTTGGTTAAGCATCTCACCCTTGATCTCAGCTCAGGTCTTGATCTCAGGGTCATGAGTTAAAGCCCCACATTGGGCTCCACGCTGGACGAGGAGCCTACTTAAAAGGAAAGGCAAGGAGGAAAGAAAGAAAAAGGGGATACTTCAGATTGGCTGGTCAGGGAAGTCCCCTCTGAGGAGGTGACAGTAGATCTGTGAGTGCAAAGGTCCTGAGGCAGGAAACAGTTTGGTGAGCTGGGGGACCCATGAGGAGTTCAGTGTGGCTGGAACAGAGTGAGGAGATGAGGTCAGGGAGGAGGATGCATGCGGGACCTCGTAAACCGCAGCAATGAGTTGGAGTTTTTCCTAATATAGAGGTCGGGAGTGGGAAATGGAAGGACCCAAAGGATCTACCATAAACTGCTGACTGGCTGGCTTCTCAGCTGCCAGCTTCCTCCTTGGATCACCAGGAGACAAGTGTGAGGAACCCGAGCCCTGGCGGTGCTCAGAACTGTGAACTTGCCTTCACAAACGGCTTCTGTAGTTGGGCTCCAGTAAAAAGGGCCTTCATGGCTGCAGTTAGGTTCTCATCTTCCCATCATGGGCAGATCTTTGCTCTGTGCCCAGCCCCACACTGAGACTGAGGCCCCAGAGATTAATCAGCTACACAGTTCCCCAACCTCAAGGAGCTCAAGAGTCAGATGAGGGCAAGGGGGTCATCCTGGGTTGCCTCCTCCACTCAGCACCCTTCCCTGTCCTCCCTTAGTCCACACTGAGGGTTCCTGAGAGCAGGATGTCCCACGTGGCTGATGCTAATGTTGATGGGGGGTGGGGTGGGCCCTGACCCAGTCTGGGTGCATCGGCTTCCCTCACTCCCATATTCTGCAGCAGCTAAATATAGTATGGAATTGGGAGGAAATACTATATTTTACTCGTGATTTTTAACTTTTCAGTTTAAAATACACTTAAATGAATGTTGCAAAAATAGCACAAAGAATTCTATATAATCTTTGATGTGGGAAACAAATGCAAAAGAAAATTATTAAATTCCTTACTACTTCCAGCCTATTGGCAAGTCCTTGAAACAGGCAGGGTGACATTCCTCTAGGGACTCAACTGCCTCATTACATTACTTTGCTAAGAGCAAAAGGCAATCTTAGCCCGACCCCCCGGATCCTGTAAGTCTACTTTAACATATAAAAATTCCTTTGAAAACTTCCTTTCTCTCTACTCCCCTCCCTCCTGCCAAGATATACATTGGCAATCATCCCTCAAGCATATGACCCATTGATATACATCTGAAGGGTCTCATGACTAAGGTTTTATTAGTAATAAATGATCTTTTCCTAACAATAGGTACCCCCTCAAGGTCCTGGAAACCTTGCTTCCAGAATTCCTTAGAGACTTACGCTATCCCTAACCACCTCCCAACTTGAAAGTTATAATGGGTCACTCATGCCCCCAGTGCAGCTCCTTCTGCCCTTGGGTCCTGCCCTTGTGCTTTAATAAAACCACCTTTTTTGCACTAAAGACATCTCAAGAGTTCTTTCTTGGCCATCGGCTTCAAACCCTAACATCTTTCCTATGTGAGTCTTCATCAGCTTCCCTAAATATTACATCTTACATAAAACCACAGTGCAATGACCAAAAAAAAAAAAAAAAAAAAAAATCACACTGGTGCAATACCATTCATTAATACACAGATCTTATCTAAATTTCAACCGTTCTGGGGCTCCTGGGTGGCTCAGTGGGTTAAGCCTCTGCCTTCGCTCAGGTCATGATCTCAGGGTCCTGGGATCAAGCCCCGCATCGCATTGCATCGGGCTCTCTGCTCAGCGGGGAGCCTGCTTCCCCCACCCCCGTCTGCCTCTCTGTCTACTTGTGATCTCTGTCAAATAAACAAAATCTTAAAAAAAAAAAAATTCAACCATTCCTCACTACTGATTTCTTTCCCTGTCCTAGGATCCAGTGCAGGATCCCACGTTGCTCTTGGATGTCTCCTTCGGTCTGGATCAGTTTCTTGGCCTTAATTTTTTCTTGACCATGACACTGGTATTTGGAAGAATGTCCCTTAATTTTGGGTTTGACTCATGTTTCCTCATGATTAAACTCAGGTTACCAATTTTTGGCAGGAATAACGCAGGGGTGATGTGTCCATCTAGGTGCATCCCATGAGGCATATGATGTCGATTTGTATCATGTGTGATGACAATTCAGATCACTTGGTTTAGATATAGCCTCTGCTGGGTTCCTACTTTGCCCAGTGTAATTACTGAGTATCTCATGGGGAGATACTCTGAATCTATGTAAATAAATAGGGACTATTTGAGGAAGAGGAGGGGAGGCAGAGGAGGGAAAGAAGGAAGCTGGCTCATTCGATCTGTTGCTTGTGGCCTTTCCTATCTCGCACTGTTGCAATTTAGTTAAAAAAAACAAAAAACAAAAAACAAAAACCTGCCTCCTGTCTGGGCAAAAATCCAGCTCTCTTGTGTTCCCCTGGGGAAAAGGAAGCGGCCATGTCACACAGTGACCACTGGAGGGCGGCAGAGGATTGGGAAGCCATTCAATTCCTTCCAAGTAACTGAACATGTTGGGCACTCAAAGGCTGTGTCAGCTGGGGGAGGGGTCTCAGCTGGGGGTCTGGCATCTTCCATGAACCAGGTCAGGTAGGCGCTGGCTACGCCAGCAACAGATCCCGTCTTGGTTGCGCTGCGCTTGCTGCTCTGAGGATTACACTCCCAGTGTGCCTCTTATGCAGAGCCCCTCCATCCTGGGAGGCCCTCAGGGAGGTCGGAGAATCCCTTCTGAGTGCAGCTGCACAATTCCTGGGTACTGAGGGTGTGTTGATTTGGACACAGGTTGCAAAACCCCCAGAACACTTCTGGCAAATGTCAGCAATGGGAGAAGTTGCTGGAAAGTTATAAAGATGTTCGTAAGGGGAAAAGAAGAAACTGCATGGGCGCCACTGGGTCTTGGCGGCCAGTTTAGCAGAATGAGTGGGACACCTCTGGGAGAGCCCCCACACTTCTGTTGCTTTCAGTCTTACATTCAGCTCACAATTCAGACTTCTAGGAGAAAGTGTTGGTTGGGTCCAGTGTTACCCGGCGCCCCCCACCCTGCTTTCCCCATCCATCCAGTTTATGACTCTAGCCAGCTCATGCCCCCAACTACTTATCATCAACCCTTGAGCGAATGCCTCCAGGTGCAGCTGCTGGTCTGAGATGCCATTTGTCGCTCGAGATATCCATGTGGAGGTATTGGGTGGGCATCTGAGAGCCGATGGAGGGGAGTTCTCAATCTATTTTGAGGTCATGGGCCTATCACTCCTGGAATGAAGCCCTAAGTCCTGGCTAGGACCTAGGAAGCCCTCCAGTCTCCCTCCCTCCCTCCTTTACTCACCTTATCACTCCCCACTGTGCCAAGCCCATTCCTTCCAGTGCCCACGTAGAGGTGGTATTTAAATCCAAGGGAGAAAAGTCGTTCCGCAAAAGGGAATCAGGGTGTTATTCCAAAAGAAGGTGGAATGGATGCTGGATGGCAAAACCCCACCAACATCTATCACAGAGGATTCTGGAAGAGACCCATGACTTCAAAATAGGTTGAGAATTACCGGTTAGTACTTGTGGCTTTTGATACGTACATGTCGTCAATGCATTTCCTATATCTAGTACATTGTACATTAGGCTCACATGACAGCCTGATGCCCTCTTGTGTATGTATATGCACCTATTATACTGAAACAACTTTACAAAGTTAAGTTTATCTTTATCCCATCCATACTTCTCATGCTTTCTACTTTATCATGGTCCATTAAAAAACAACAACAACAACAAAACTAAACCTGGGGCACCTGGGTGGCTCAGTCATTGAACGTCTGCCTTCAGCCCAGGTCATGATCCCAGGGTCCTGGGAGTGAGCCTTGCATCAGGCTCCCTGCTTCTCCCTCTCCCACTCTGTCTGCTGTGTTCCCTCTCTAGCTGTCTCTCTCTCTCTCTCTCTCTCTCAAATAAACAAAATCTTTAAAAAAAAAAACCCTGAACTGGTCATAACCCACCAACTTGATTTCATAACCCACTTGATCTGCTCTTGGGCACGGGGCTGTAGTGGACCTCTCGCTTCTGCCTGCTCCCCTCCCCAGCTCTGTCTCCACTACCCCATCTCCACTACACCTACTCCCTACCCCTCACTTATACCATCTTATCAAGTACCTAACTGGCCTTGCTTCTGGCTTATGTATAATCCACTGTACCAGAAAAATTCTTCTAAATCCCAGTTCCGATTAGAAAAAAATAATTCTGGGGCGCCTGGGTGGCTCAGTGGGTTAAAGCCTCTGCTTTCGGCTCAGGTCATGATCCCAGGGTCCTGGGATTGAGCCCCACATTGGGCTCTCTGCTCCGCGGAGAGCCTGCTTCCTCCTCTCTCTCTGTCTGCCTCTATGCCTACTTGTGATCTCTGTCTGTCAAATAAATAAATAAAATCTTAAAAAAAAAAAGAAAAAAATAATTCTGGTGGTGCCTTCCTGAATGGATTTGTCTTTCCTTTGGCCATGCCTTAGTGTTCTCCATGCGTTTTCTCTCCTCCTTTCCCCTACATTCCCATGATTACCATGAATAGCACCTTCTCCCAGAAACCTTTACTCAGTCACTACATGTGTGCTGAGCCCACTTATACACTGTGTTAGATTTGGGGAAATACGGTATTGAGCAAGGCAGACAAGAGCTATGCACCCACAGTGCTTATGGGAAAGGTGGCGTATAAAGGATCCTAATCCAGTGGGAGAGCTTCCAGGAAAGCTTCCTGGAGGAGGCGTCAATTAAGAGAAGCGTTAAAGAGGCAGGCGTGTGTGTGTGAAGGCATGGAGGTTATGTGGGAAGCCCGGGGAAGGGGAAAGAGCCCCAGATGAGACTGCTCCTGAGTTCCAGGAGCGAGAAATAAGAGCATTGAGGGGGTAAGGGTTTGTGTGAGGTGTGGGGAAAGGAAGAAAGGTGATAACTGATGTGGTTGCCAAGGTTCAAAAGATGCAGGGAACTGGTCATCATGACAGTGCTCTCACCCAGTGGTTCTCACCCGGGGTCCCTTCTGCTGCCCCACCCCCTCCAGGGGCCACTGGGTGCTGTCTGGAGACATCTGTGGTTGTTGTGACTGGAGGTGGGAGGTGCTTGGCAGGGAGGGGTGAGGCAGGGGAGGCTGCCACACATTCCAGTGCCCAGGACGCCCCGCCGGTAAGAATGGTCTCGTCCCACGTGTCCACAGTGCTGGGGCTGAGACACAACAGAGTGCTTACTCCAGGGCTAAGTATTAACTTATTTAAAGCTCACAAGGCTGTGAGGTAGAGGTGGAGAATCTGATTTAAGTACAGCTGACCCAGTATCTGTTCTTATGTTTAATATCTGATACATCCTCTACCCGAGGACAATATATTAAATAGATTTTTGGAGTAGGGAGTTGGAATAGCAGCTTACTCCGTCCACTCCACGCATCGACCTGGTATTGCAGTACCTCCAGGAATGGAGCACCCTCCCCACTAAAGTAGTAAATAAAAGATTTGTTTAGTAAAAAAAAATATATATATATAGCTGACCCTCGAACACGATGGGTTCGAGCTGCGTGGGCCCACTTACATGCAGATTTATATTAATAAATACAGTATAGTGCTGTAAATGCCCTTTCTCTTCCTTATGATTTCCTTAGTATTTTCTTTTCTCTGGCTTGCTTCGAGGATACAGTAGATAATACATATAACAAGCAAAACAGGGGTTAATTGACTGTTTATTGGTAAGGTTTCCAGTCAACAGTAGGCTATTAAGTTTTTTGGGGGGGGGGTCAAAAGCTATGCGTGCAATTTTTGGCTGCAAGGAGGGTTGGTGCCTTTAACCCCATGTTGTTCAAGGGTCAGATGTAATTTACCTGAGGGCATAGCCCGTGACCATGGTGTTGGCACTCAAACTCACATAGCCTAGTCCTATTTCCCCCGCCATGCTGCCTTCCTGGCCAGGAGTTGGGGAGTGGCAAGGAGGAAGGAGAAAGTGACCATGTTATGGGCATTTGGGGGAGGCTAGAAGGGGTGGGGGCAATGCAGGTGGCCCTGAGTTTCTGGTCTGGACGGTTGGATGGATGGTGGGCAGCGGCGTGACGGAGACAAGAGGTGGCGGCCTGAAAGGTCGGATGCTGAGCTCCCGTTTTGCCACGTGGAGGGGAAGGCACCCACACACCTCTGAGCAATGGTGGCTGGGCTGCTGTGGGGCAAGTCAGCAGCACGTGGAGGAGCATTTTCATTTGGGTTTGGACAAGGTCACAGAAGGTGTGGAAGGATGAACTTCTGGAATGGGAGCCAGGAGAGGACGGGCAGCAGCCAGAGCTGCAGGAGGAAAAGTGGTGGAGGGGTATTATCCTCAGCCAGGGAGAGTCTCTCCCTTCTTAGCACACCCACAGCTGGAGTGTGTGTGTATGTGCAGGGGGTGCACCTCACAGCTTGCTTCAGAGTTCTTGCTTCCAGAGAGTTCCCAGAGGCAGGAACAGCTGTGGTTTCCCCTGCCCTCCTCTCTCCCCTCCCCAGTGCAGCTTATGGATCTCTTGGCTGTGGGTTGTTAGGATTGTAATGCAGCTCCATGATAACCAGGGATCCAGGTTCCTTCTGTCTCATTGCTTTGCTTTCCTTATTATAGGATGCCCACCTCAAGGTCTAAAAATGGCTGCTGATGCTCCAGCCATCATATCTGCATTCCAGCCAGCAGCTTCAATTTTCCCATGTGTACAATGTGGTTAACATCTACTGTCAAAAAGAGGAGATTGGATAGAAGCATCTAGTATGGAGACGTTGTGATTAGTTAGAACCTCCCAGAGGCTCTTGGTAGGACTAGGTTCCCTTTGTTGTTTGGCCCTGTGCCCTGGGTCTCTACTCTGTGGGCTTCCTAGGGGACTTGATAGGCTGTGGGCCTTCGGCAGTCTCCCCTGCTCATCTCCTCTCTGGTTCCTGGGGCAGTGGTCATGGAGGCATCACCTGGGCTCATTCTGTCACCAGCCATGCAGGCCCAGGAGCAGGGCCTGGTTCTCAGACAGGGAGGGCTGGGGGTGGCTGCTGCTTGGTGCAAGGGCTGGCCGTGCTCGGGATGTCAGGCTGCAGAGGGACTGCGATCATGAACCACAAGAGGATGGGGCAAGTCGGGGTTCCGCTGGGTTCTCAGAGCCTGGCAGAGACTCACCACAGGGACAGGGCCCGGCTGCTCAGCTGAAGGGGAGTCTGCATGGTCATGTCCTGGGAGTTTCCCAAGACTGGCCACAAAATTTGCCCTGGGGCCCAGCGCAGAACGAAAGCGTGGGCCCTTTCTTCAAAAACTATTGAGAATCTTCAGATGGTGACGGCAGAGTATTGAGCCACGTGCAGGCCCCTGGAGGTCCCAGCCCAGTGGGGGACAGATGATTTTAGCGCCACCCAGGGGCCTCAGGATTTCTACTGGGGAGAGATGGGCCTGGGCTGGGGGCAAGGCTGAGCATCTCTGGGGGACGTGGGGCACCTGTCTGGCACAGAGGAGCAACTTTCCGGGGGGGCTGACCAGGAATGGTGTCCCGTGCTTCTGGAACATCTTCCCATCGGTGGGCCTTCCCTCGTTCCTGGGCTGGGTCTCCTCTGGTGTTCTTCAGAGCCCTATCATCCTGTGTCGGATCCCCTCCCCTTCGCCAGGGGTGGTCCAGACAACTCGGATTTCCAGCCCCCATGGTAATCCCACCAGGCACTGGCCACGTTCGAACAAGCTCATGCAGCGATTCTCAGGGGACTCCCAAGTTTGGCCCCAAACCCTCTACCGAGTAAGTCCTGGGAACAACCGGAGGGTTTCATCGGTGCCTGGGGCCAGGGCTTCGTTCTGCCGTATCTGGGTAAGTCTGGTCTGCTTCCAAATAGTCCTGATCTTCCTGGGCTGAGAATTGCTTTCTTGCCATCTCTGGCCCAGAGCTGGCCTTGCTAAGTGAAGCTCAGGGAATCTGCTCCTTCTGGAACGATCCCCAGAGAGCCAAGAAGAAAGTGCTGGAGGCTGCTGCTTCTCCTTGGAGCCTCGCATGGCAGGAGCCAGGCCAGGCTGGCCGTCCAGGGCAGGG
This sequence comes from Mellivora capensis, assembly GCA_004024625.1. Taxonomy (NCBI): domain Eukaryota; kingdom Metazoa; phylum Chordata; class Mammalia; order Carnivora; family Mustelidae; genus Mellivora; species Mellivora capensis. The sequence continues at coordinate 9,080 of PISX010007162.1, forward strand.
GATGGGCCTGGAGGGAGGTCCGCATTCTCCTGGGCCACTCTGTGTGTGTGTGTGTGTGTGTGTGTGTGTGCACATGCGCCAGTGTGTGACGGGGGAGAGCTGGAGTGTGGATCGCCGAAAAACGAGAACAGGCTTGGAAGACACATGTCTTTACCGTCACTTGTGTTGTTCCTCGTGGAATCCTGCAAAGGCAGGAGCATAAGGCAGGAACCCAGTTTGTACTGCTCACCCCACGTGGAAGAAAAGACGGGCCATCACAATCTACAAATCATGAGCTTAAATGTCTCCCAGGAGGGGAGATATATATTTTAAAGACATTCTTTCTGTCTGATTTCATCTAAGTCTTGAACCGTAAAACCAGACAAACATTGTGATTATGATAGACTTGGTTTCTAAAACAAGCGCCTAGCTTTTCCTGTCTTTCCCCTCCACACCGCTCTGCACACCTGGGGTGGACCTAGGAGTGCGCAGCTTGTCGGGAAGTAAGGTTTTTCTCAAGGCCACGTGAGTTTACATTAGTACCTTCTGCATGAATGAAAAAAAAATATGGGGGACCGAAAATACCGCAATATACATGTTCATAACAAACATTCTAATAACAATTAGAGCACAAAACTATTGATATAAACATATTTCCAAAAGGAGAAACTATTGCATTTCATAAGATGGTGCTTCCTAGACCAGAGGTTCGTCCTTCTTTTTTTGCAGTTGGTTTGGGGGCAGGACTCTTGCGCGGAGCTAACCGAGTGCAATGTGTTATGGCGGATGCAGATCCGGAGTGTTCACAGTTCAAGGGCTGTGCGAGTCCTTGGGGTTCATTTCACCCAGCGAAGAGTTTCGACTTTGAGCAGTTCAAGATAGGGCTCGTGCGGGGTCGAAGTGCTCCAGGATTGGTAATTCAAAGGCAGGCATTCCAGAAGATTCTATGGAGCGGGAGCCAGGCAGACTTGGCCCGATGGCTGCTCTCTGAAGGCACCACTGAAACACCGACCACCCAGCCCCCTCGGAACAAACTCCTTCCAGACGGAACATTTTGGTTTGATGTTGGTGTGAACTTGGACAGAACCCAAATCCTCCCAGTTGCTGATAAAATTTCTGGTTTTGATTCTTGAAGACACCACTATGTCTTGGCATGGGCGGGCCATTTCCACGACTTGTTCTTCGGGCCACATGGGGCCATGGTGATTGACAGCTGCTCTGGGGACCTGTGGTATCTGCAGACGGGGCTCCTGGGGGCCGGCTTCCACGCCTCGGCCCCGCCGGCCGGGCAGGAGGCCCTGGGCACAGCGCGGAGGTGGTCCCTTCCCACCGTGGGGCACCAGGGCAGGGGGCTCCGTGGACACCAGTCCGCTCAGTACTGCCCAGCAGCTGCAGGACACCCCTTCCCTCCTGGGATCCAAATTTTAAAAGAGAATGGTGGAAACTGGGAGCGGCTGAACCGAGAAGCCCAATGTGGAGGTGCCGGCTCGCCCAGCACGGCCCCTTCCAGGTCTCAGGCGGGATGTGGAGACTCAGACCGAAGTTTACGGCCCGGCAGAGGAGAGGGTAAGAACACTCAGAAGGAAAAGATGACCCAGGAGGCACGAGGTGAGCAGCTCAGGCTCAGGAGCCCGATGTGACCTTCTGTTGTGGGTAACGACGATTTTCTTCGGAGGAATGGTGTGTCCCTTGAGCGTGCACTGGCGCCCCCGGGAGTCAGAGCAAAGGTCCCGCCATCTAAGAGGCACTATTACAGTAGAGCTCGGAGGCCCGGGCTGGAGCCTGCGGGAGGCACCCGGGACCTAGATGCCCTGCAGGGAGTGGTTCGGGTCACCGCGCTCCCGCTTCACCAGGGGCTCGCCCAGGCTGCGGGCGTCGGAGTCGGCCTCACTGCCGCGATCCTCGCTGAGGTCATCTGCAGGATCAGTGTTGGGGATAAGGGGTGTGAGGCGCAGGAGGGAGGGAGGGAGAAGCACGTGCTCGCACAGGTGCACAGGCATGGGTGCTGCCCTGCAGTGCCCAGGGAGGCCTTCTTCCCAGAGACCTCCCTTGACCAGTGTGCGTCTGCTGGGTCACACTCCTGGCAGGGTCCCCCTCGGCAGTTGGCGCCCCCTACCGCGTGGGGCAGGGAATGGGCTGGGGCAGGGGCAGGTGGACGCCGGCAGCCCAGGGCCTGAAGAGGGGGTGCCTGGGGAGCAGGGTTAGATCGTGGCCCAAAGAAGCCACCTGAGGACAGGGTACGGGGCAGCTCCTCTGAGCCCCAGCAGGGTCTGGACCTGCATGAGCATCACTTGGACACCTGCTGCCGTCCTGGCCTCACCTGCATGAAGGTCAGGTCCTAACGGCCCTCAACCTGCCCCAGGAGCAGCCTTGATCTCTACTAGGCCCAGGGTGGGAAGAAGAGCCCCTGGGAGGGCCTTGCCGAAAAGCTACAGACATACCCACCTTTATCGAGCAGCGTCAGCGATAGGGAGGCGAGATCATTGAACTGAAAGAGAGAAGCCCAGAGTCAGGAGCCTCCACGAAGGGGCCTGGTCCTGGTGAATGTTAGCGCTGTCCTCTATCCACAGTTAACACAGGCTTCGCTTCTCCCAGGAGAAGGGGCGCTGAGGCTAGGGTATCCCTCTGGCACCTTCTGGATCTTACCTGGGAGCTGCTGGAGGGCTGAGTGGGTGCCCACTGAGCAGGCCACCAAGAGGACAGGGACTGTGGCCTCTGCATGGTGACAGGCTTATTGTGTACTAAAAGCTCTCTAAGCATCACCTCATTTCTTCCTCAAAACAACCCCACACGACCCAGCAATTCCGCTCCTAGTACCCGAAAGCGATGAAAACAGGTGTTCCAACAAGAACGTGTGCCCAGATGGTCACAGCAGCCCAAAGCTGTAAACAGCCCGTGTGTTCATCAGCATATGAATGGGTAGAGCAAAATGTTGACTGGCCATCCAAGGAAATCTCGTCGGCCACAGAAGGAATGAGGCAAAGATATGCGCTACAGCTCGGAGGGCTGCATTGCGTTGGGTGAAAGATGCCAGGCACGAAAGGCCATGCCATGTGGGACTCCACCCCTGTGCGATGCCCAAGATAGACAGATCCTGGCAGAAAGGAGGGTAGCGGGTACCAGCGTCTGGGGAACGGGATGGTGGTGACTGTTGACAGGGGTGGGGTTTGCCTCTGGACAATGGAATGTTCTGGAATTAGAAGTGGTGGTTGCACAACTCTGAATGTACTAAATGCCACTGAATCATTTGCTTCAAAATGGTCGGAATGGTACACTTTCTATGTACTTTCCAACAGGAGATCCCCCGCCAAGGGCCGGCGTTCTCGGCCTCATTTCTGGGGCAGGGGCGCCCTCGGTGGCCGAGGACAGGTCTGAACCCAGGTCGGTTGGCTGCAGCATACGAGCTCTTTCCCACCCACGGGCCTCTGGCACGGGTCTTCTCTTTGGGCTGTCTGCTGTGTCACACACACTGCCCACGCTGTCCCGGGATCCCCAGGGTGGGAGGGCCCTCACCTCTCCCATCACGGCAATAGGCGTCTCTCCGGTGGCCTCTGCGACGCGGTGCTCCACCAGGTAGAACATGTACTCGTCATAGAGCAGGCGGATCAGGTGGAAGGAGCCGAAGCTGGCGGCGCTGCGCAGCGTGAGGTCGCGGATCACCATGGAGCTGGGGGATGGGCAGACAGAGGCTGGGGGGGGGCCTTCCGGGGAGCACGGGGTTGCAGGCCGGCAGATGAGCCAGGCTTTTCAGGAGGCCCCCGGGACTCACGAGCCACCCAGACCACCCCTGTGTCCCTTGTGACTGCGGTGGGGACACGTGGGGATGGGAAAGGCAGGCGGGGCAGTCAGCTGTAAGCAAGAGGCCGTGGAAACGTGACATCGTGTCTCTGTCTGACACAAGCTTTAGCCAATGGCCTGTGGTCAGTCGTGGTGCCCTTACGACTTGCCCACAGCAGGCAGCCCTTCCTGGCCTTCCCTCCCGAGATTCCCTCCCATCCAGCCTCACTCCTCAGTCAGGGGTATAGGTGCCAAACAAGACAGAACTTCAGGGAACTTTCGCCTCTTTCATCTGCAGCCAGGCTGGCAAGCTGTGGCCCCAAATCCAGACCGGCTCCAGCCCAGTGCCCATTCCTCTACAGCCTGTGAGCTATGAATGCGTTTTACAGTTTTAAATGGTTGGAAACACAGTCCAACATAGAATTATGTTTTGTGACCCATGAAAAGTGCCTGAAATCCACAGCTTAGTGTCTGGAAATAAAGTTTTATTGGCACATGGGCCATGCCTGTTCATTTACATGTCATGTGCTGACAAGTTTCTTTCTTTCTTGGAAATACTTACTCTCTGATTCTCCACAGAAAAAGCAACCCCTGATCTAAAGGAATGAGATCACTTGGCACCCGACCCCAACACCCGACGGCCCCCCCTCAGAGCTTCCCCACTAGTTGCTGTGGCAGCAAAAGAACCAGGAGGGGACAAGGCAGGGAGGAGACATGTGTGAAGCAGGGGGTCCGCACAGCAGTGGCTCCCGACGCCCCGGAGCTCAAGCAAACAAGGACATGCGGGCTCTTGAGAATGACTGTGGAGCCACCAGCCGCGAAGGGCCAGGCTCCCCCCTCCCCCTCCACCATGCGGCGGTGCTTAAACTAAAGGCAGTGACCTCAGTTCCTTGCTTTGCTCCCGCAAATTCTCTGCAAACACCTCTCCCCTCGCTCACTGACCACCTGCGGCTTGGGGGCGGCTCCAATCAACTTTGAAAATGTTAGGTGCCTTGTTCTGCTTTTTTTTTTTTTTACCGGGCTGAAGCTTTGTGCTTGTGTGGGCACGACGACGGGGGTTGGGGGGGTTGGGGGGGGCGGTGTGCAAGAGGGAGCGGCGGGGGCCATCCCACTGAAGGCTTTGCACGCCTCCCCGGGCCAGCGTGCGCGGGCGCTCTGACGGCACTCCGGCCGCGGGGCGAGACAGGCGGCTTCAGCGGGCTGTGGATCTGCGACGGCTTAGCCAAGGCTGTGGACAGCCCAGCACGTGGGGGGCAAAGGTCGCTTGAACGGCAAAGGTCGCTTGTGGACCCTGAGGCCGAGTCAGTGGACAGGGCGGAACGGCTTGGGATTTGGGATATTTTCTGCTCAGAAGCTTCTTGGCTTTGTATGGCCAAGCCCCCTGAGGGTAAACAAGCGAACTTGGATTTGGGGTCCCCGGGGGGGGGGGTAGTGGTCTCTCCGCCTGCTCCCCTCTCCGGCCCTGGGAGCTATGGCCTGGCGGTTGAGGCCACACCAGCCCCCTTCTCCTGACGCCCCATGTCAGCCAGCGGAGAGCGCTGGCCTGGAGGGGAAAGTCGCAGGCCGGACGCTGCATCTGTCCGCACACTGTGCCTTCCTCGAGTTCTCCTGGAAGCCGAGCCGGACTTACCTGTAAAAGGACCATTTCAGAAGGAACTGGCGGGCGGCCTTGGGGAAGCTGGGGCTGCCGGCGTGCTCCTTCAGGACCTGGGTGACCACACTGTCCAGCCAGGTGGCCCACTGGTCCAGGGAGCTCTGCTGCTGCAGGGTCAGCTTGAAGTCCTGCTCCAGCCGCTGCACCACACTCTCCTCGCACTGGCACACCCACGAGGCCTGCTCCTGCGGGGCGTGGGCGGCAGGTCAGGGTGGCCTCCCCCCCACCCCCCCACCGGATCAGCAGCCAGAAAGGGAGCCTGCCCTGGTTCTCAGCGTGTAAACCCACGCTTCCCGGGCCAGAGCTCAGATTACACACCGTGCGTTTGCGGTGTTTTACTTTGAGTGCTCCGTTTGCTAAAAGTGTGTGTGTTTATTTAGTGGGTGAACTTGGAGCCTGAACTTGGCGCCAGGATCACTGTGGCAGGACTCACACGAGCACAGCCTGCACTTTCGGAGCCCAGATGAGACAGCTGTGAAGATGGCAGCAGGAAGGTAGATTCTTTTTTTTTTTTTTTAAGATTTTCTTTATTTGTTTGAGAGAGAGAGCATGAGAGGGGAGAAGGTCAGAGGGAGAAGCAGACTCCCCATGGAGCTGGGAGTCTGATGCGGGACTCGATCCTGGGACTCCAGGATCAAGACCTGAGCTGAAGGCAGTTGCTTAACCAACTGATCCACCCAGGCGCCCAGGAAGCTAGATTCTTAAAGAGGGCAAATCAGGGTGTGGGTTCCAGCTCCTGGAGGCCCGGGGCTCCTGGGTGGGCTTCAGGGGGCTTCCGCCCTGACCCTGTTCTCACGCCCGCCGGGTTTTGCTGCTGGTTGCGTTTTATGGTTTTGAGCATTTTTCTGGAGGCTGGAAGGCGAGGCCAGCGGGATGGGACACACACACACACACACACACACACACACACGGCATTGCCTATCTACAGCCGGGTCCCCATGCCCCATTCCAGGCGGCAGGAGATGGCGTTGGAGAAAGTCACCTGCACATTGGCGAAGTCCACGCGGTTGAGGTCACTGAGCATCTGGTTGATCTG
>PISX010007162.1:15625-91371 GCA_004024625.1 Mellivora capensis
GGGGGGGGGGGGGGGGGGGGGGGGGGGGGGGGGGGGGGGGGGGGGGGGGGGGGGGGGGGGGGGGGGGGGGGGGGGGGGGGGGGGGGGGGGGGGGGGGGAGAGCTGGTTCTCTCTTCCCCCAGGAGGGCGCCTGGGCTCCAGGACAGTGCGGAGGGGAGGGAGCAGAGGGACCCACCCTTCCCACAGTCTCAGGACCCAAGAGTGGACTAAACCGAGGATATGAACTTCACCAAGGCATCCCGGCATCTAGAGCAGACGCCATAGCATCGTGAGGTGGGCCTAAGGACAGGGTGCTTATGCTGCTGCTTCTAGAATTCCTTTGGCTCTCTCGAGTGGCCAGGGCCGGGGAATAGATTCCTCGGGGCTACTGGATCAGGCTTTGTGGCAGTGGGGCCTGGAAATCTGTGATTTTAACCATGATCTTGGCGACTCCTATGGACCCTGAGGTTTGAGAGTCGCTAGTCTAACAGATCCTTCCAGACTGCGGTCAGGGAGGCCCGATGCTCGGCACGTGGCCTCACCTGTACACAAGTCTCTAAGAGACGTATGCGAGAGTGGCAGTCACACTCTCCCGTGCATGAAGACCCACCCTGCGCATTTTAAATTCTGCTTTGTGGCGAGACTGTTGCAGGAAGGGTGACAGCGAGATTAAGCCCTCCCTCCTATGAGGCGCATAGGGACATTCCATTTGTCCACCCAAATGCATCACAGCAAATGACAGCTTCTGTCATGCCCCTCCCTGCTGGTGTCGGTCCCACAGCGCCTGCATCCACGAGGCTTCCTGGGCAGGGGGACTCATGGATGTGGCCTTGGATGTGGCCTGCTTTGCCTGGGGCAGAGCCCCTCCTGGAGCCCTTCCCAGCCCCCGGGGCAGAGCCGAGCGGTTACCTTGGTCTGGATGACCTGCTGCGGGAAGTCTCTCATGGCGTTCGTCAGCCAGCCTTCCAAGCTCTTGGCAAAATTACGGATGGCCTGTGTCAAGGTACCTGGGGGACACAAGCCACGATAGTTACGGTGGGAAAGGGTCTTGATCCCGACCAGGATCAGCGGGAAACATAAGAAGCGCATGTGCAGTGAAGCCGTTAGAGCAAGGGAAGAAGAGGGACGAGGGACGGACGAGGGACCTGGCAGAACTTCGGGCATTTAGTGAGGGAGGCGCTGGGTAAAGACTGGGGGCCGCCTGGGGCCTTCATCTCCGTTCCTCTTCCTCCTGCCCAGCATGACTCTGCCCCCAGGGGACGCTGGGGGATGTGCGCAGACATCTGTGGCCCTCACAGCAATGCGGGAATGGAGCTCCCGGGATGGAGCCGGCCAGGCTCAAACCCCCAGAGTGCCCAGGACGCCCCCCACCCCCTTCCAGGGACCACTCCACAGTGCTGAGGAGAAGCCCCGATCCACACACATGCACGTACATATCCTCCACCAACTTCCAAATTTATTGTGAGGTGGCTTGCAAATAAGAAACAAATCAGACTGTTTAAAAAGAAAAAAACTTCAAAAATATGAAAAAATATACCCCGACTCAAACCTTAACACAGACTCTAACCGAGCGCCGCCGTGAACAGTGTCTGGCAGGCAAGCCCGAAGGAGAAACGCGATGGTTTGGCTGTTTCCCATTTTCTGGCCCAAAAGCAGCACATCGGTTCATCAAGAAAGACCGAAATTTCTGTCGTGCCCATGGGCGCAAATATTGACAGGGCCCCACCAGGTGTACCCACGGGCCACTCCCCACCCCTCAGTCTTTCATCAAGAGTGAGGCCTCAGGGTCTAGGTTCCTCAGAAGCCTGGGGGCCCAAGGGAGCCTGTAAGGGGCCGGCAGGGTGTGCCCTGTGCAGGGGAGGAGGGGGTGCATGACATCGCTGGGGGGAGGGGCCCACAGGTGGTCCCAGGGGCAGAGGGGCACAGTGGATCGAGACCCTCTCCAGGGCTTTCAGCAACCCTGCCGACAGGGGTAGGGCTGTTCTGTGACCTTGGCCCACCCTCTGGGGATCTCCTGCGGGGCATCCCGGGCCCCAGAGGAACTCAGAGGCCGGCATGTCACTGGGAGCCCCGCAGCACCCAGCCAGCACTGGTGGGCGGCGACCTGAGGGTGGCAGGCCTCCCTGCAGCCTCGTTCCCGGGGGGGTGGGGGGGTTGGGGGGGGACAAGGAAAGTACGAGGGTGGCGGAGAGAACAGCAGCCGGCAGCCCTGCTTACTGGGCACCGGCCGCAGCACGTCGGGGATGAGGATCTCCACCAGGGCCTGGTAAAGGATGTGGTCGCAGTCCCTCATCCACTTGAGAATGGGCTCGCATTTACACAGAGACACCAGCTTGTCCTTTGGGAGGAAGGCGCCTTCGGGCTCCCCGTCGCTGTGGGGAATGGGAGAGCCGGGGGTGAGCCGCAGCCTGCAGGGTGGCAGGGGGCCCCCGGGATGGACCCCTCCCCACCTCCAATTCCCTGGCGGGCCCACACTGCCCACCTCTCTGCTTGTGGCCAGGGGATGACACGTCCTCTGTTTGGGATGGCACAGGGTTCCTCTACAGTCCCTCGTGTGGAAGCAAGGGGATGGGCAACACATAGAATGGAAACCACACACACACACACACACACACACACACGGGGAACCCCCCCCACACACACACACGGAGGGGGGGCTCTGAGCGCCAGTTCTGGGAAAGGGACCCATTTGTCTGTGGGTCACCATGTGGGTGTCCACAGCCTGCAGGTTAGCCCTGGGGTCCTGGGAAAGGAGCCAGAGCGGCTCCGTGGGGACGGGGGAGGAGGACAGAGGGGGACGAAGGCTGTTACCTGGCAGGTAGAGAGGCAGGGCCATCACCTGAGGAGGCTTTCGAGTTCCAGAAGGAAAGCCACAGCTTCTCAATGTAGTGAAACTGGAGGTTCACCACGACGTCCAAAGTTGCCTGTGAATAAACACAGCCCGTCGACCTCACGGATGTGCGTGTTAAAGTGGCCCATCACGTGTCGTCGGGACATGCCAAGCAGGCAGCTGTGACAGGAGCCGCAGTGGGATGCCTTGAAGTCAGGAGCGACACCATAAGAAGAAGCAGGGGGCCGCTCCCACCTCCTCCGGGTCACCCAGGGACACCTGATGGCCTGAGAGTTTGGTGGTGCTGGCGACGTGGGAGGCTGACGCCGCCTCACCGGGGCGGGGGGAGGCTCGCTCTGCTCTCCACCCAGCCCTACCCCCACCCTGGGGCCCAGGCGCAGGGTCCCCCCGGGGGGTCACCTCGCAGTGCCGCCGGTAGAGCAGCTGCAGGGCCTTGACGTCGTGTAGGGAGACACCCTCCTGCAGCAGGACGCCACCCAGGTCGGGCACCGGGAACTCCGGGAAGACGTGAGACACATCTGGGAGGAAAATGGGGTAGCAGAGCTGCAGAAGGGCCGCAGGCAGCAGGCGCAGGTGCTGGGGGATTCGGGTCAGGGTTGCCAGTGACCCCCACCACCCCCAGCCCTGGGTCTCACAACTTTGAAGCTTTGGTTTTTTTCAGGGACAGAATAGGGGACAACACTCATCTCCCGGGGACAGTAAATACACTGATACAGATGAGCCCTGAGCCCAGGCCCTGGCACTCTACGGGTGCTCCCATCACCCCAGCCTGGGGACCACCTAGGGCCGGCTGTGGCTGTCCCAAGTTGCTTCCCTTAAGGGCTCTCTCTGGGCTCGAAAAACACACTAAATATACCCAAAGGCCACAGCCATCTTTGGTGTGTGTGTCTGTGATCGCGGCTTCGGCAAGCCTCCCTGGGCACAAGCTGAGAGGCAGGCTTCGAGTCAGGTGTGGGGCTGATGGGGGAGGGGCTCTCGCAGGGAAGGGCCAGGCAGCCGTGGGTCAGGCCACCAGGACGAAGAGCCAGTTGTAAGGATTCCTGAGCACCCTAAATGCTCCAGGGAACTCAGGAAGAGAACCGAGGAGGGCAGCCAGGTCCCCAGGCAACAGGTTTTAAAATACATCTAGCCTTCTTTCCGATGGGCATTTCCTTTTCTTTGCTTCGTTTTCTGATGGTCATTTTGTACACATTTTGGGGGCGCCTGCTGACTCTTCTGCAATCTTGGGGAATGCCCTAAAGGCTGACCTAGAACACGTCTGTGTAATTAGAGAGGTGTTCTGCAGGCCGGCTGCTCGGGGCAGCCCCGCAGAGTGAGCGGACCCCGCTTTCCTGGCCGGCCCCGGCCACGGGGTGGGGGCACTCACCGAGGTACTGCTGGTGGTGCAGGCTCTGCGTGGCCATGGCCTGCTCTGGCGTGCCGTGCGGGCTGCCGTGCGAGCCACTGTCCCCAAGGCCGTCCGTCTTCTGGGCTGGCCGGTACCTGGGCAGGGGACGTGGTGCCACCATGAGGCCCCGGCTGTGCGGCCCGAAAGGGGCTCAAGAGGCAGAGAGCCGAGCAGGGTTCAGTTTGGGCTGTGTGTGCATGTGTGTGTGTGAGTGTGTATGTGTATGTGTGTGTAGTGTTTAAAAGCTTGGGCTAAAATACACACAACATGAAATTCACCATCGTAACCGTCTCTAAGCGCACAGCTCTGTGGCATGAAGCACATTTACACTGTCCTGAAGCCACCCCCACCCTCCGTCTCCAGAACTTTCCATCTCCCTAAATGAAGACTCTGTCCCCATGAAGCATGGACTCCCCCCCCACCCACCCCAGCCGCAGCTCCGGCCCTCTCCTGTCTCTGGGGACGGGACTCCTCTGGGGCCCTCCTGGGAGTGAGGTCCTGCGGGATGGGTCCTTCTGGGTCTGGCTCCTCTCACTAAGCCCAGTGTCCTCGGGGTCCCTCAGTGTGGTGGCAGGTGGCAGGGTCCTTCCTTTTTAAGACTGAATAACGTTCCATTGTCTGGATGGACAGACACATGTGCTTATCCAACCAGCCGCTGATGGGTACTCGGGGTTGCTTGTGTGTGGGGGCGTGCGTATCCTCTTTCCCCCTCAGAAGATAAGTGAACTTCACAAGTATCTTACTATTCGATGGTCTCAAAGGAAATTCTGGGATTTTCATTTTGCCCTGAGCAAGAGCAGAGCCAGAAAACCGCTGTCCCGGTGGTGAACGGGCGACACTCACAGAGAAGGGCTCCCTGGGGCCCGGGGTGCCTTGAGCCCAGCGGACGGCTGCAAGGTGGTGACGGCGTGTGGTGGGGAGAGCAGGGGGGCCCGACTCCGGCGGGGAGCGCCCTTCCTTGTGGAAAGTGGGGCCAGGCTTCCCGTGAGGACGGACAGAAGTCTCTCAGACAGGTGTGGAGCGCCGGACATGGGCAGGAGTTACAAGCGTAAAGGGCACAAGCCCGTCGCCATGGGACGCGTAGCTGCTCCCGAGGTAACGCTCTGCTGGTGCGCTGAGTCGCGGGTGTTTGGGGACGCCCGACGCTAACACCAAGCAGCCGCTATAGAGTCCACGTCTGTGCACCAGCAGCTTCAGGATGGCCTGTTGGTTCCACTCTCGCGTTGGCTACTGGAGAATGTTCTGGAGATTGTCTTCTGTGACCTCCAACTCCCGCAATTGGATATGAGGTTTGGAGTCACTGGGACGGCCTTAGAGCCGCTAAAGTGGGGTCTGAGCCGCACACGGATGGGCCAAGTTATGAAGGGGCCAGATGGAGCAGTCTGGACTCCAGAGAGGAGCCAGGGACAGAGGGAAGCAGGGAAGGAGGTGTGGCTGCAGGACTGCCAGGGACGTGGCACTTGAGTGGGGCCCTGAACCCGGAGCCTGCAGACCACAGCTGTGGAGGGCCGGTGCTGCTCCTTGTTTTGTGCATAAAGTTTTATTGGCACACAGCCACGCCCACTGGTCTCCATATAGCCTGTGCCGGCTTCATGCTACGATGACAGGGCTGAATAGTCTGGACAGAATGTCTGGCCTGCAAAGCCTAAGATATTTGCTCTCTGGCCCTTTACAGAAAGGTTTGCTGAGCCCTGCCTTAAAAGATGAGTCAGTGTGCGATGGATAGAGGAGAGAACATTCCAGAAAATGACCAGGCCTTTCCAGCCATTGGATCCAAATGTCAGGAAGGAGCAGCAACTTAAGTAGATAAGCTTCCTTCTCCAGGCTTCTTGGGTTAGTTTTAGTGTCACCTCTTCCCCACCCCTTGCCCCCCGCCATAGTTGAAAATTGAAGATCTAGGATTCCAGCTCTATGGTATTCTGGAAAAGGCAAAACTCTGGGGGCAGCAGAAGGGTCAGTGGCTGCCGGAGGTCAAGGGGAGGAGGGAAGGATGAATGGGCAGGACACAGAGCATTTTCAGGGCAGCGGAACTACTCTGCGGGATCTGTAATCCCGGAGATGTGTCATTCTACGTTTGTGCAAACCCACTGGAATGGAGCTCCCAGACTGACCCCTAATGTCAAGTTTGGACTTGAGGGGATAACGAAGTGTGGATGCCAGTTTGCCAGCTGTAACCAATGCACAGCTTTGCTGCCACGTTGATGGCGGGTGCACTGTGCATGTGAGCACAGCGGGCATACGGAAAACTGCACTTTCTACCCAATTTTGCTGGCAACCTAAAACCATTCTAAAAAATAATGTCTATTTTTTGGGGGCGCCTGGGTGGCTCGGTAGGTTGGGCCTCTGCCTTTGGCTCGGGTCATGATCTCGGGGTCCTGGGATCGAGTCCCATGTTGAGCTCTCTGCTCAGTGGGGAGCCTGCTTCCCCCTCTCTCTCTGCCTGCCTCTCTGCCTACTTGTGAGCTTTCTTTCTGTGACAAATAAATAAATAAAATCTTTGAAAAAATAATGTATTTTTTTTTAAAGAGAAAGATCTGAAGGCTCTGTTAGCTGGACGAGGTTGTGTCCCCAGCCTCCTGTGGCTTGGCTCTCCCAGGACATTGGAGACAGAGGTTCATATGAATCTATTTTTTCCATCACAGTTTGGAGAGTCCCCTCCTACCTGTGTATTTAATGTTTGAGAAACACTTCTCTGTATGTTCTCCCAAGTGAAACTCGGACCTGACCCTTGCGTTGGGCAGGAAAGCTGGTTCTCAGGCTGCCTTTGGGCTCAGGTCACCCACCTTGGCTTTTGATGCATGGGCTGCTGCCGCATGGCCATATACTGGGTGTCCTCCTGCAGCCGGTTCAAGGGCGAGTCTGGCTTCAGGCGGATCCCATAGTAATGATACTTGGAGTTGCCCCTAGAAACCAAGCATCTCAGGGTCAGCTCTCTTTGCAGATGTTCTGAATGACAAGACAAGTGCTCCGTCTTGGCCCTTCATTTTGGGTGCTCAGGTTCAGTGTTCCCTGGACCATGTGGGAAATGTTCACGGGCTGTTCCATGATCAGAGAGGTTAGGAAATTCTGTACTTGGCATCCCCTTCTCGGAGATTGCCCCTTGGATCTTAGTACTATAAAGGCCCTGGGAAGTCTTGCAGTGGGAAAAGCGGTCCGGTTTGCTTAATCGGGCGTGGCCTCACCACCATCATCGTCACCATCATAACCGTCATTATCATCATCATGCCATGACCATCGTGACCCACCACTGACACAATCACCATCATCATCACCATCGCCATCACCATCATCACCATCACCAACGTCACCATCGTCACCGTCATAGCATATCCCATCACCACCATCTTCACCATCACCACCACCATCATCATCATCATCACCTCCTGCCCCCAGTCGTCTAACAACATGATCTGGAAAATGGCAAAATTTGGGAAACACTATCATAGCTTCTTGTGGGAGAAAATGCATGATCAAAGGGCTTTAGACAATTTGGTTCAGAAGACAGGTCAGAAGAGCTCCTCAGGAGAGAAGTACTGAAGGACAGACGTGTCTGGCAATAGGGACAAGTGGGTGGGACATGGGTCCTATCTGGATGAGGTAGAAGCTTGGCTCGTGCCAGGAGGAGGAAAAGCAGGGGGTAGAAAAGCCCCAATCCTGAGGCCAGCATCTGAGACACTGTGACAGTGGGGGCCACGCAGGAGCCTTCTGGAGAGGCCCCAAAGGCAGTGGTGGCTATGGCCCCAGAAACCAGGGGCTCCCCATCCTTCTCTCCTCTATCCATTGATGCTCTGTAAGGATGTTCTCTGTAAAGGATCAGAGGGTGGCAGAGAATGTTCTGTTGGCCCCACACCAGTTTCTGAGGGTGTGTGAGTGACCCCCATGCTCACATGTGACCTCACAGACAGCAGCCACGCAGGAAATGCCTTCTGTGTGCTTTAGCCCACCCACTTTGAATAGAGTATGGCTGCTGTTTCCTAATGGGAGGAGCGTTTGTTTCCTGCCTAGGATTAAGTCTGTGGCATGTGACAGTCCCTGGCTGCTGCAGGCCAAGGGCGGGCTGTGGTGGATTGGTCTAGGCAGAGCAGAAAGCATCAAAAAATCATAAATCCAACTCTACGTGATAATCCAGAGGCTGCTTTTTAAGAAAACCTGTTATCATGGAGAATTTTAAACAAAGAGAGAGTGCTGAAGCAAAGTCACCAGGAGAGAGATGGCCCACAGCCAACACCTTGGATCGGTCAGGCCCGTGCTGCCGCCAATTCGGAACAGCTCCAAGTCCACCCAGAGGCATGTGGACAGAAGGAAAAAGACCACCTTCTCCAAAAGCTCCATATCTGCATAGAGGACACAAGAGGATGGGTGGGCATGGGGCTCCCGGGTACCCCCATGTACCCACCTGGTGCCCAGCCGCCGCGTCCGCAGGCCCATGAACACGGAGCGGATCAGCTTCCCAAAGGAGGCGGCATTCACAGGGTCCAGCTTGTGCTCCTGGCAGTGCCGAAGGTAATGGTTGTAGAGAGAGCTTCTGGGGAGACTCACGCCTTCTGCGGTTTCATAGTTATCCAACAGCCACTGGAGCTGGATGAAGAAAGATATGCTCCCATTCGTCAGGATCCCCCCAAATGCTGAAACGCTAATGTGGACTCATTAGGAGAAGCGCATACTTTTTCTCCATTAACATGAGGAGGAAATTCATAGCCACTGTCACCGATCTGGATAGGAGAGATTCTGGGCACATGAATTAATAGCTTCTCTCCGCTCCTGTATTTATTCCTTCAATGTTCAGCTTGATTTTCAGATTCCTTGACTTAATTTACAAAAACCTGCAAGGGATTGAGACCTCTCGGGTGTGTTTCCTAATCATTTAGATACAACATATCTCTTAAACTTACAGGAATGTCAAGACAGAGAGGAGGATTGAAGAAAGGTCCGCAGACCCATGAGCACTGCCCCCGGCACTGAAAGGGGCGACGTGGGGCTTTGGAGTGTGTCCACCTTCTAATATCTTGTGATTGAGGGAGAAATCATTCATCTAAGGATTAAGATGGCTGGAGCTCGGCCACCTGTTTCATCGCTGGTCACTGAATATGAAAGTCCTGATTGAATTCTTGCCCTATTACTTGTGTTACTATCTTTGGCCTCAACCAGGAATTCTGCACTCTGCGGCAGCCGGATTCTACTAGAACAGGCTGAGAATTCCTAGACACCCCTTCCTCCTGCCCCTCTTCCTAGCAGCTCTCAGACCCGATGTGAGCGGCTACCCTTCCTCCCAGAGATAGGACACGTGTGCTGGCTGAGAGGTCTGTGTTCCCACGGCTGGTGGGGTGACCGAGTGGCCCGAACCATACACTCTGGAATGTGTAGTGTGTTTTCTCTCAGGAAATCTTTTTCTTTTTCCTCCTGAAACAACAACAAAAGACAGGGCGGCGGACAGAGGTGGACTGACCTATCCTCATGTCCCTGACGCAGAGAGAGGTGTAAGCAGAAACGGGACACAGGACTGAAGGGAGGCTTCCGTGCCAGGTTCTGTGCCCAGGCCGGAAGGCAGCCAAGTCGCTGCCCACCCTTCCCTACTACCCACCCCCCCCCCGCCCTGCCCCAGAGCTCAGCATCGGGTCAGAAGGGCAGGAGCCGTCCACACAGAGTCAAGCCCCACACCGGGCAGCGGTGCAGAGGAGGCCCACCTGCCCAGACCCCCCCCAGAGCAGTGTGTGTCTGTTCCCTGATCAGGGGACGTCTGAGGTGTGAATACCAAAGCCCCAACCCGTGCCGGGGATTTGGAGAAGGGCGGGAGCCACGTGCGTAGGCCCCAGGCCTGAGGCCGGATCCTGTGCGGGAAGGTTGGTCAGGGGTGAGGAGGGCTGCCCAAGCCACAAGCTGTGAGGAGCTCTCTGTCCTCTGCCGACCCGGGGGGGAGGGGGCTGGCACGTCGCACACGTTCTGCACCCTTCTAGACCCAAAGTGAGCGTCAGTCCAGGGACAGCTCAGCCCCAGCCGACCTCAGGCCACTGGCCCTGTCCAGACCCATCATGCACGCTGCGGGGGAGGGGGCCGGAGTCTCCCTTTTAAAGGACAGTTTTACTACGGGAAGGTTCTAGTAGGCACAGAGGTGGTGAGAACAGAGTAAGGGACGCCTGCGTCTACAGTTGTCAGCTTGGGGCCAAGTTTGTTTTCTCTAAGCCCCACCTGGCGTCTCCTGGCCGTCTCGGGCTACCTTCAGGTGAAGGTCTGGCATGCCTTCATTTCAGCCCTGGGCCTCCCTGCTCTAGTGCAGGCTGAGTGAGAGGCGGGTGGGGGGGCCCCTGCGGGGCAGTTAGGACAGGGAGCCATGAGGTGGCACGGCGCGACGGCAGAGGAGGGCAGCCACAGCCCCCCACAGAGGCCCAGGGAGATGGGACAGTGCCCGGGAAGGACCCCTCACCCCCTTCAGCGGCCCCTTTGGGAAAAGAACTTCCTGTTGCCTCACTTGATACTTAGTTTCCCAGTTCTCCTTCAGTGTGCTTCTTCTGCTGCCCCGTCCTCTCCAGAGTCTCGCTCGGGCCCAGGAGCCGCCTCCTTGGTCCTCCCTGGCCCCTGACCGCTTTCCCTCACTGCTGGAAGCTGAAGCCTTCGCTATGATGTCAGCATGGCATTGCCCTCAGACTCTTGGGGTGTCCCTTCCTCCCCCTCCCTGAGCACCCCTGCCAGCTTGGGCTCTGGGAGGCTGTGGGATGGTAGGACAGGGGGGCATCTGGAGGGGATGGCAGGGTGAGCACAGCCCCATCAGTGCCAGGAAGCTACCCCCCAGCGACAAGGCATAGGGGGTCTAACTGAGCTCCCCGGCTGCCACCCTCTCTTATTTGCAGGTCGGGATCCAGCTGAGGAAGGGCTGGCATTTGAGGCGGTCCTTTGAGCCCCAGGGTTTTTCTTCAGAGATAAATTTATTGCTCGTCTCCCCCACCAGAATAAGAACTCCACACAGGTAGAGATGGAACCGGGTCTGCCCACATTTGCACCCCCAGGAAGTGCAATAGACCAAGAGAAGGGGTCCTGAAGCACAGAGGGGCCCCCAGCACACAGAAAGACCACGGTCAGGGTGCAGAAGCTGGAGTCTTTCTCTCTCTGCCTCCCTAACCCCCCAAGGAGCACAGAGTGCCACTTCTTAGAGAATCCTCTGGGAGCGGGAGAGGAACATGGACTTTCAGGCGAGAAGGGTGAGGTCAGATTCCGTGGGTGGTGTGCTGGAAGGGGCCCTCAACAGGATCAGCTCACAGGGATGAGGAAGTGTTGGGGAAGAACGATCACTTCGGCTTATCACCATCCCCCAGCCCCATGTTGTTGAAATAAAAAGTGGATCTCTTTACTTGGGTAATTACACTGGCATCAATTGACATCAATGATGCGTGGTTATCTCCCAAGCAGAAGTAACTCTGGGGAGAGCTGACACCTCTAGCAGCCCCCAGAACAATCAGTTACACTTTCTCCCCCTTTTGCAACAGAGAGGAAGCTGATTCAGGTGACCAATGTCACATCATGACGGAGCTGAGGGAGGGAGCCATGGGGAAGCATTCTAGGCAGAGGGTACAGCCCGTGCAAAGGCCCTGGGGCAGCACCGGGCCTGGTGTGTTGGAGGAACAGTGAGAGGGCCTGTGAGATAAGGAGGAGGGGAGAGGAAGGAGGGGACAGGGCCCATCGGGGAAGGGCCCTGGAGGCTGTTTGGATGATGCTGGCTTCTACTTGGAGTGTGATGGGGGGCCTGGAGGCCTCTGAACAGAGAGGTGCCATGATCTGACTTTGGCTTCAGTAGAATCACTCTGGCCACTGCTGTGAGAAGGGCCTGGAAGCTGGGGGAGGGCAGCAGCCAAGGGATCACTAGGTGGTGGCCATGACACTCCACAGGAGAGTTGGGGTGGGGAGGAGAAGTGGTCTGATTCGGGATGGTTCTGAAGGCGAGGTCAAGAGCATCTGGAGGTGGGGGGTCTGGGAGAAGAATGGGAAGCGAGGATGAGCAGCAGAGGATGGTGGGAGGCGCGGGGGCTGGAGGGGCAGTCGGGGCTCAGCTTTGGACGTGCTGGTGTTGAGCCGCAGCTCCAAGCCGGCAGGTGGGAGAGGCCTGGCGGCGGTGCCCCCTGGGAAACAGCCGTTCCACTGGGAGCCAGGGTGTGGTCAGCAAGACGGTGAGGGGCTTCGGGAAAGAAACCAGCAGTCTGAGCGAGACAACTGCTGGAGGCCTTTGCCATGATAATTTGGAGCAATTTCTGGACAAGAGAGCCAGCCCAGGAAGCTGCCATTAAGCCAAGCCCCAACTCTGGTCTGCCTGGTACGCTTTGTCATCACACAGGCCCATGGTCTGCCACCAACTGAAGACCATGTGATCTTCAGCAATTTGTGCTCCTCAATTAGAAAAAAAAGTCATAGAATCTAACTACAATTAATCTACGAGCCGCGGTCTGTAACAGGAGTTTATTACATGGACCACGCCTACCCCGTGTGACGCGACTGTGAGCCAGTGTGAGGGGAGTCCCTACATGGGGGGGGGGGGTTTGTTCTGAGCAGGGATCTGGGGGATGGCTAAGGGGCAGCCTTGGGAGGAGCCCAGGCCCCTCCCCTACTCAAGGCGGGGGACCTTGACTTAAGTTCCCCACCCCCAGGCCAGGCATAGAGCTGCGGTGGGGAAGGTGTTTTAGTGCCCAGGGCAAGCGCTTGGCCTCTTTCCCTGCACACAGCTCTCCCTGACTTTCAGGCCACCAAATCTGCCCATCCCTGTCTTTGAGACCGCTGGAGGCCCACTTCCTCCTGTGGGGTTTTCGACCCCAGGCTGGAAGGTTTCTTCCACTGGCAGACCCCCTGGGTTTCACTCAGCCCCTCGAGGGTGGCTGGGGAAATTCCCGGAGACCCCGACCTTGGCTGGGTCTGGAAGGCACTGTCCTGTCTCCCAGGCTCGGGGCATCTCGTTACCCCTGCCCCCCGCCCCATGCTAGTGTGTCATCATCGTGGTCCTTGGGAAGCAAGCAAACTCCGCAGAGCACGGGGACCAGCTCCAGCAGGAAACCTCCATGGCTGGTGTCCGTGTGCGCTTTGGTGTGGCCTCGGCGCGCTTTCTCAGCCCTGCTTGCCTACTGCCCGCACATGCCCAGTGCGGGTGCGGGTGGGATGCCGCCACCCCGGCTCTCTGAGAAGGGTCGGCTGGGAGGCCACCAGGAAAACGGGTCCATGGGGTGCAGCCCCCAGCCCCGCTCGTCAGCCCTAGGGCAGGGCTGGCAAAGGAGCTGGGGCTCGGCCAGCGTCGCCCCGCACTCAGACTGTGGGCTGCGAGCAGCCAGGGTGACAAGCATCATAAGTGAGTGTGGCCAGCGGCCGCAGGGCCATGGGGCCCTCCTAGGGGCCAGGACCCATTCTCTCCCTCCCCTCCTGGCTCTCACAGGAGCGGGAAGAGCGCCAGGTCGCTTTCACAAAGATCTTATTTCTCTTCTCTGATTCTAAGCCGCCATGCCCAGGCTCTGCTGCTCAAGGCTCCACGACACACGACACATGGCCAGGGGGAAACAGACACAGGGAGCCTTTCCTGCTTGGAAACCGAATGGGCAGGGAAGCAGTCAGAGGAGTCTCCTTCCAAAGGAATGTGTTAGAAGCCAGAAGCGCCCCTGCAGCCAGAGACAAGCGGCTCATGCGTTTCCCCGCAGACATTTTACACTTCCTGCGGAGCCCTGCCTGCCTGGGGTCTGCACCCCGTTCTGCCTTCCTCAGGGCTGACTGGGTGCTGGGGCCCATGGGCCATGCATGTCGAGGCCACGTGTGTCTGCTTCAGGGCCCTGCTGAACCTTTGTGCAGACTTGCCCGCACGGTGGCCCGAGTTTAAGACTGAGCAAGCACACACTGGCAATTGCTCCCTCCTCAGATCTGGCCACGGGGCTGACACTGGCCAGCAGTAACTGGCGACAGGGAGGCCATGAGCCACCTAGTCCAGGGTGAGGGGGGAGGGAGGGCACTCAGCAGGGGCCTGACACTTTTATTTCCTGATATATTTATTGCTTTGCGACAATGGGTGTGAGACTGGTCTCCCTTCCAGTGACCGGGCCTCTGAGGCCCAGGAGTGCAGGGTTCTCGCTCTCGTCATGTGTACCTGGAGCAGCCCAGCACACCTGTGCCAATCCAGAAACCTAGAAGTTTCTGGACCTTCCCTAGCTGGGTTTCTGCCCCAACATCACGGCCCTTTGAGCCAACGTCTCACTTGGCACGTTGGGCAGTCCCAAAGTCTTGAAGGGTCTGAGTTAGGGAATACTCTTACAGTCCCGTCCTGCCTCACGAAGCTGCCCAGAGACAGGGACGTTCGCTGCCTCCTGGCACGGAAGCTACCAGCAGTCTCCCCGGGGGAGAGTGAAGGAGAAAGATGCCACACAGTTAAAATCAGTAGAAGCGTGTTGCTTTGCACTTTTCTCCCAGCGTTATTTTTTCCCCCAAAGAGCTGATCATGGACTGGAAACGCAGCTAAGAGTCATTAAGGCGCTTCAAGTCCCGCCTTCTCTGTTATGATTCCTGCCTGTTCTTAGTGTCACGTTATTTATGACGTCTGTCGCCTGCCCGCTCTCATGCTTCCCTCCGTGAGCGCTGGGAGGGTACGTGCTGTTACCGGCCACCTGCTTGGAGGCAGGACCCTTTCCCTCACGCTGCTGAAAGGTTTTTTTTTTGCTGGATGAAGCATCCTAGGTGGGCTTTCCCCCTTCCTCTCAGCACCTGAGAGGGGTCATTTCATGGCCTTCGCTTGGTTTTTAAAATGCCTACGAAGGTGAAGAGTGGCGGGGCAGGCCGCCAGGTGGACACACACTTACATGGCTGTTGAGTAAACCGCTTTTGTGTGAAGTGATCCCTTCGCTTTTTTGGAGGTTTTCAATCGCCATTTCAAGCTAAAGAAAATGTGTGCAGAAACAAAACAAAACAGAAAAAAAAAAGGAAATCAGATGGTTAGCATCAGCCAAGATTGGTTTTTATTAATATCCAAATAATGATTCAAGCACCTACAAGATAAAAACAAGGCTTGACGCGGGTGCGGGGGTGTGGTTAGGTGCGGGGTTGGGGGGGAAGCTGCGGGGAGCGGGGTGCCGCTCCTGACATGCGGCTGAGCGCAGAAGCCGGGGCGGGGGCGCCAACAGCACAAGGAAGCAGACTGCAAACACGGGCTGCTGCAGTTCAGCACGTCTGCGTGAACCCTGAGCAGAGGCGGGAGTCCAGGTAGAAGCAAAGCCAGCAGAACGACCACCCTGCTGCTCCCCTGGACTCGTCGCCGTTTGCTGCGGAGAATCTGCTGTCCACCCAAGGACAGCCGATGGCACTGCTGACTTCCCGGCCAGCCTGTCCTGGCCCAAGCCCAGGGTCTCCCTCTTGGGCACTCCAGGAAGATACCAACGAGGCCAAAGACCCTGGCCCTGCCACTGAGAGGTGTCAAACCCTGGGACCACTGGACGTGTCCTGGAGATATGCTCAACAAGGTTTACAAAGCATGGCTGGGCAGAGAAGCTTATGTAGGAATGAGAACAAGTCCCAGGGACAGTCACAGAGAGCTAACAGGGAGGTTGTCCTGGGGGAAGGGGCTTCTGAGCTGGGTTCCGAGGACCTCATGGAAGCAGGGAGCTGAGGTGGTCTAGCAGGCCGCTCGACAGGAGGAAACACCCGGCTGTGTGCGGCCCCTGCCACATTTGTGTGTGCCGAATCTGACGCCCCCTTGTACATGTTAAGTGGAAGTGGGAAATCTGCTGGAGCCCACCACGACAGGAAGAGAACTGCAATGAAAGGAAATAAACCCAAGGCACACCCTGATCATCCTCAAACACGCCGGGAAGGCAGACTTCATTCAGTGATACACGTGCAAA
This sequence comes from Mellivora capensis, assembly GCA_004024625.1. Classification (NCBI taxonomy): domain Eukaryota; kingdom Metazoa; phylum Chordata; class Mammalia; order Carnivora; family Mustelidae; genus Mellivora; species Mellivora capensis. The sequence goes on from PISX010007162.1 coordinate 31,689, forward strand.
AAGCAGGTGGAACACGTATTTTGGAAAGAGCAGCTGGACGGGGGTCCTGGGGCTGAGTGCAGGAATGAGAGGGATCCTGCTCTGCCCATCACCTCTTCCGACCACCGCTGTGTGTGTGTCCAGTCGCCACTTTTGCTCAACACTCTACTGGAAGTTCTAGCCAGGGCAGTCTGGCAACGGTGAGACATAGAAGACATCCGTATTGGAAAAGAAGAAGTAGAACTATCTCTGTTTGCAGACAACATGATCTTAGACATAGAAAATCTGGAAGGAGCCACAAAAAAACTACGAATGCTCATAAACAAACCCGGCAGAGTTGTAGGATACAAGATCAACATACAACAATCAGTTACATTTCTCAACAACGAATGATAGGAAAATGAAATAAAGAAAACAATCCCATTTGCAATAGCATCAAAGAAAAGAAAATACCTAGGAATAAATTTAGCCAATGAGGTAAAATACTTGTACATTGAAACCTGTAACATTGCTGATCAAAATTAAAGAAGACACACATAAAGAGAAGACATCCTATGTTCATGGATCAGAAGACTTAGTATTTAGATGGTGATACTCTCCAAGCTGATCAACGCAATGCTTATCCAAATTCTCTATTAAATTTCCAGCTGCTTTTTCAGAAATGGACAAGTTGATCCTAATTTGTACAGCATTGAAGGGAACCTGAATTGGCAAAACAATCTTGAAAAAGAACACATTTGGAAGGCTCACATTTCCTGATTTCAATCAAAACTTACTATAAAGCGACAGAAACTGAAACAGGGCAGTACTGGGATAATGACAGACATATAGATGTACATAGGTCAATGGATTGGGATTAAACATCCAGGAATAATCCCGTATGTCTATGGTCAACTGATTTTTGACAAGGGTGTCAAGACCACTGAACAGAGAAAGAGTAAACTTTCTAACGAACGGTGCCAGGATAGATGGGTTTCCACATGCAAATAAACGGAGTCGTTTACCTCACAATATATGCAAAAATCAACTCAAAATGAATCAATGAACTCAACGTAAGAGCAGCAACCATAAAACGATGAGAAGACATAAGGCAGTCATGTACAATAAGTTTATCTTCATGACCTTGGATTTGGCAATGGATTTTTTACATATGACACCAAAAGCACAAACAACAAAAGATAAAAAAGCCTTTACAGAGATAAATGGGACTTCACTGGAACTAAAAACTTCTGTACAGCAAAGGACACTGTCAAGAGAGTGAAAAGACAAGCCACAGCATGGGAGAACATTTTTCCAAACTGTGTATCTGATAAGTGTCTTGTATCCAGAATATATAGCGACCTCTCACAACTCAACAACCAAATGACCAAGACCCACTTAAAAAATGGGCAAAGAACTTGAACAGACATGTCTGCAAGCAACACATGAAAAGATGCTCGCATCCTTGGTCATTAGGGAAATACAAACGAAAAGCACAGGGAGATTCCACTTCACACACACTAGTGTGCTATTAAAAAAGAAAGAAAGGAGGGACGCCTGGGTGGCTCAGTTGGTTGGACGACTGCCTTCAGCTCAGGTCATGATCCCGGAGACCGGGGATCGAGTCCCGCATCAGGCTCCCAGCTCCACGGGGAGTCTGCTTCTCCCTCTGACCTTCTCCTTGCTCATGCTCTCTCACTGCCTCTCTCTCAAATAAATAAATAAAATCTTTAAAAAAAAAAAAAAAGAAAGAAAGGAAAGAAAAAAACTGTCGGTGTGGATACGGAGACACTCGAACCCTTACACATGGCTGGTGGGATGTAAAATGGCAGAGCCGCTGTGGGAAACAGTCTGACAGTTTCTCGAAATGTGACACATAAACTCAGTTAAACTATTACGTCCGAGCAATTCCGCTCCTGGGTGTCTTCAGGAAAATGTGTACACGAATGTTCACAGCAGCGTGATTCACCACGGCAAAAACCTGGAAAAATACTAAGGTCGGTCAGATGACTGGATAAACACAACATGGTCTATCCATACAATGGAACACTATGCATCCACAAAAAGGAAGGAAGTAGTGGTACATGTTACCATGTGCATGAGCCTCGAAAGCATGATGCTCAGTGAAAGAAACCAGGCACAAAAGACCACAGAGTGCATGATGCCGTTTACATGAAATGTCCCGAACAGGAAAATCCAGAGACAGGAAGCAGAGTAGTTACCAGAGGTTGAAGGAGGAGGGAATGGGGGGGGAGGGGTTACTGCTAACCCGTCAGGGTTACCAGTTTACAGGCTGATGAGAATGTTCTAGAACTAAAGAAGGTAAGGGTTGTACAACATTGAGAATGTACTAAGTGCCGTTGAATCATATACTTTTAAGTGGTTAAAATGACGAGTTTTATGTTACGTGAATTTGACCTTGATAAAAAATACACAACTAATTAAAAAAACCACTATTCTCCCTGGCCATTTGAATGGATCTGTTCCCCACATGCGTGGCTTTGTCACTTGGAAAATACTGGTCCACTGGCTTGGCAGATGTTCCAAATGTGGACATGCTTCATGATACAGTATTGAAAAATCACACTGGTTAATATCACCACTAAGCTCAAAACTGTAATTCTTCTTTGGTTGAAAATTTATTCAGTCAGCTGTTTTCCTGGATACATCCATCTTGTGCTGATCATTTTTGAGAAAATGCCTGCCAGTTCCCCAAGTCTGAATAATCGTCGTTTGTCCGTTGGTCCTTCAAGCAGTGTTTCTTGACAAAGATGGCTGGTTTGGCTCATAGTCACTTGTCCGGTGACTTTTTCCTTGGGGCAGTCATCATCCTTTGGCAGAAGTGCCTTTGGTCACACAGACTATTGGAAAGATGTCAATTCTAGGACTGAGATTTAATACAATTAATAGTAATTAATAGCTCCACCGAGGACTGTGGGTTACCCTTAACTGGAAATCGCAGGACCCCATCCGCTGTTCTCTTTTCCTTTTCACTGCGAGTGCACACAGTGCAGGGTGGTGAAGACCACGGTGACTTCTTCTGGGAGACTTCAACGCCTCTGCCTTGCTCTGTACCTGCATTTGTGCCCCGGGGGGCTCATCGATGTTGGTTTTGCACAATCAGTGCAAATGCTAGTGGAGGGAAAGTGGTGACTGATGGCTCAGCATTATTATGAAAACAGTTTTGACCCCGTAGGGCCCCTGGGAGGGTCCTGGGGACACCCAGAGGAGTACCAGACATATTTAGGACTGACTGCTAAAAACCCTATTGTGGAAAAGAACACAAATTAAGGCCTGCTGCCTAAGATCATCCTGAAGAAACCATAGCTATTAAGTAGGGTCTGATCAAGTCCCCGGATGCAGGAAATTAATTTAATGCACAGTGGAAACTCCCAAGGTGTTCACTGTGTCTTATTTTTTTTTTAAGACTTAAAAAATATATTTATTTGACAGAGAGAGAAATCACAGTAGACAGAGAGGCAGGCAGAGAGAGAGAGGGAGAAGGAAGCAGGCTCCCTGCTGAGCAGAGAGCCCGATGTGGGGCTCGATCTCAGGACCCTGAGGTCATGACCTGAGCCCAAGACAGAGGCTTAACCCACTGAGCCACCTAGACGCCCCTCACTGTGTTTAAAATTAAATCTTCGTGTAAACATCAGTAGGTGGTGAAGGTCAGGAAACTACCCAGCACCGCGCCCAAGGGCGGACGGGGAGGTTAATGCTCAGGAGTCAGCACTGACGGCGCAGTGTGCACATCTGTCCAGCAGAGGGCGCTGTGGCGCCACCGCCCAGCCCCGCGCAGGAGGCGGGTCCTGCTTCCAAGAACAAGGAGCATCTTGCACTTGAAGTCAGGTCTTCCTTACACACCTGCCAGAGTGACTCCCACCACACGAGTCCAAACGCCTGGCTCAATCCTCTCAGTGGCTGGAGAGGTTAGTGTTTAAATATGCTTAAAATAAAAACTAATTTTATATTTGACTGGAGCTCAACATTTTGCTATTTAGAAATAACTTATCAAGATGCTATCTGCAGGGGCACTTGGGTGGCTCAGTTGGTTAAGCGGCTGCCTTCAGCTCAGGTCATGATTCCAGGGTCCTGGGATCGAGCCCCACATCGGGCTCCCTGCTCAGTGGGGAGCCTGCTTCTCCCTCTCCTACTGCCTGCCGCTCTGCTTACTTGTGCTATCTCTTTGTCAAATGAATACATACAATCTTAAAAAAAAAAAAAAAGATGCTATCTGCACAGGCCCGCGGATGGAACAGTAAGGAGGACGCAAGGGTGGACGCAAGGGTGGTGCCCCCTGCACCCGCCCCCCCCCCCCGCCCAGCCCCCTGGGCAGTTTTCCTGAAAATCACTTCCGGTTTCTGAATTTGTGCAGTTTCCTTCCCTCTTGGTGTTGTGCATATGCTTATGCTTCCGTTTCTTAACTTATCAGGACCTTCATTTTTATTTTTCACTCAATGCAATGCAGCAATATTCCTTTTCACTGACCACTTAATACTGGTTTCTGCTACATGAATTATGAACAGAATATGGGCGGAGGGGAAGGACACATGCCACACGTTAAGGGCTTGTCCAGAAGGGGGGCAGAGAACACGTAAGGACTCCCGATCAGAGATATAATGTCTCAAGAACCCTAACGTAATAGCAAATAGCAGACATATTTTAATAGCTCCCAAGTATATTCAAATAAGCCAACTATTTAGAAAATTCCCCTCCTTTCGTGTATAATCCTAGCAAGATTCCACCTGCTGTAAGGACTGTCCTGGGGGCTCCTAAGGGAGGGTGGAGGTTACTTCTCTGAGGTAACGAGCGTATGCCCAAGTGGCCATTCTATTCATAACACAATAATCTCATTAAGAGGGGCCACTGGATAGGGATCTCTTCTGCCAAGGGCCACAATGACCACTGCTGGAGCAACAGCAGCATTGTGCTACATATTCAGTTCTGCTATCACAGAATCTTCCGTGATTATCTTTCTGAGCCAGTTCTTAGAGATCAAGTGTTGGCCAACTTTTTCTGTAAAGGGCCAGAAAGTAAATATTTTGGGTTCTTGGAGCCAGACAGTCTCTGTCCACAACTACTCCACTCTGTCCGGGGGATTGGAAAGCAGCCACAGACAACAAGTGAAGGAATGGGCGTGGCCATGTGCCAATAAAACTTTATTTACAAAGTCAGGCAGCCGGCTGGATGTGGCTGTGCAGCTGTAGTTTGCTGCTCCCCGCTGCCCCAGAGATCTACCAAGAATTACACGTTACGGATGTGTTAGACCTTATTGTTAAACTGACTTGTAAAAATGACGTGGGGGGGGTGTGCCTGGGTGGCTCAGTGGGTTAAAGCCTCTGCCTTTGGCTGGGGTCAGCAGAGAGCCTGCCTCCCCCTCTCTCTCTGCCTGCCTCTCTGCCTCTACTTGTGATCTCTGTCTGCCAAATAAATTAAAAAAAAAAATAAAAAAAATAAAAATGACGTGGGCATAGAGGGGATAGCTGCACAATTTTGTGAGCGCCCTGCGGACTACTGGTGATCATTTTCAGCAGCTGACATGTTTAGTTCTCGCAATTCTTAGAACTTTAAACAACAGAAGTCTACTGAATTAAAGAATTTTTAAATTTTTCATTTGGAAATAACTCCAGGCTTACAAAAATGTAGCAAAAGTAGCACTAAGAATGGCATACTCTTCGGCCAGCCCTCCCATCTGTTAGCATCTTGCATGATCTCAGCACAAGGATCAAGGCCCAGAACCAACCCCCATTCACCGCGATGAGTCAATGAAAGTCCTCATTAGAATGTGATGACCACCGTGTTGGCGTCTTTTTTCGGGTCCGGGATCCCATCCAGAACCACACACGCGGTGGTCCTTTCGCATCCACAGCCATGAGAGAAACTACCAGAAAATGAGAAATGGGCAAAGAATGGAAGAGGATTTTATCAGATCAATGAACAGCCCATTTGTTCACAGTCGCCCTTGACATTCTAAGTGGGTCTGTATCACCCCGGAACAGGAACGATGTCCCTGGTAAATTATGTACGACATTTCCGAATAAGCGCACAGCATGCTTTCTTGCTTTCTTTCCAGGATGACATTCTCCTTCTTTAACTTTGTCACCGGAGGTAGAAAAGAGATGAAAACCTCAGGTCTCTCTTTCAAAGCAGCGCTCCTGAGTAAACCCAGGTACTGCTCCCACCTCCACGGAGAAACGTGCAAAACCAGCTTCCGAAGTGGTGGTCTCATTCAATATGTGTCAAAACCCACAGTGTGTAGCACCAAGCACGAACCCTAATGCGAACCGCGAGCTTTAGTTAACAGTAACCGTGGGTCGAGATTGAGGTTGACAAAGGTACCGAACTTCCGGGAAAGGCTAATGAGGAAAAGCACGGGAGTGGAGGGGTGGAGGGGGGCTACGGGGATTCTGACTTCCTGCTCGATTTTTCTGTGAACCTAAAGTGGCTCTTAAAATTTAAAAAAAAAAAAAAAAAAGGAGTCTATTAAATTAAAGAAAAAAGTGATGAGAAATACTTGAGTCCCAGAACAAAGCAGATGTGCTCTTGGCAAACTCCCTTTCTCAAACACTGTGCGTTTGCTTGCAAAGTTGTTTTTTTTTTAAATATTTTATTTATTTATTTGACAGAGATCACAAGTAGGCAGAGAGGCAGACAGAGAGAGAGGGGGAAGCAGGCTCCCCGCAGAGCAGAGAGCCTGATGCGGGGCTCGATCCCAGGACCCCGAGATCATGACCTGAGCCGAAGGCAGAGGCTTTAACCCACTGAGCCACCCAGGTGCCCCAGCTTGCAAAGTGTTTGCTCTGACAGTTGGACAAAAGCTCTGATGTGCAGAGAATGAGGAAGCTTCTAGCAAGTGCTTGGTACATGGATGATATTTGCGTCTTCACTGGAAATGCAGGCTGCAGAGAAGACATGTTTGGCGATTGATAATCCATCATGAACTCTGGGCGGTGTGGTGGCACGCCTGCCCCGTGGGCCACATGAAGAGTGGTCATGAGACTGGAGGGGCACGTGTGGGGAGCCAGGCCGCACACAGGGAGCTGCAATGGTCCCTTCACAGTCTCCCCAGCCTGGACTCCGTGCTGGTGAGCCGGAGAGAGATTACGAGATTTGACTTTTCTGAACACACGCGCGGGTGGTCAGGGGCGAGACGCTCCTTGCGTGTTGGAAAGGAGGAGCTGAGTTTCTGATGATGCCAGGAAAGAAATTCCTGTGATTTCAAGTGGCGTATCTCCGGACTGTATGTTGTAGAACTTGAATCTGTCAGTTCAGGGCCCTCAACAGTGTGTCTTTTGGTATCGGGAACCAGATCTCAAGGTTTTCGAAGACTCCAAGTGTCCCGGGGGGGGGGGCGGGCTGCTGACACCCCGGCTTCTCAAAGCCAGCACGTGCGCGTTGCCCTTCATCTGGGGGAGGAAGAAATTGATGGTGCGGTCCTGGGCACATCTGAAAGTCACCTCAGGTGCCAAGAAGTGGACACAAGCTCTTTAGGTAGCGGAACGCAGCCTGAGAAAGCTCAGGACCCGCCCGCCGCTGTTCTCCCAGGTGACCTCACTCCTCACCCTTCTGGCTTCGGCGCGACATGTGCTGATGGACCTGGTGCGTGGCAATCCCAAGCAGAGTTGCCGGGGAGGACACCGTCCCGATCTCTGTGTGATCTGAATACCTAGGGCCGCTGCTACTGCTGACCTAGGACTCCAATTTCCTGGAAATGAAGAGTTTGCAAAGCGCCACTCAGATGGGGAACGTGACCCCTGGCTCAGTGTATCCTTCCCGAGGGCCAGACCTAGAGGCACTAATGAACCACTGCAATGGCACGGTCCCCGCCATGGGCAGGAAGGCTGTATATTTATTATTGTAAGAATTGGTTAGAACGTTGTCTTCATCGGTCCGCACTGTGTGGCCTATGGGGGCCCCGTGTTTGCATGGCCTGGCCTCCTGCAGCCCAGGATGGCAGGGTCTCTACCTCGTGCAGCCCAAGAGTCCCCAGTGTCCCCTCGACACGACCCAAAGGGCAACTCCTGGGCGGAAACAGCAAGAGCAAGCCTCTGGGTTTAGACCTCAGGCTCCGTGTGGTTCACCTAAGTGCCACAGCAGATGGTTTTATCCAGCACTCCTCATGTGGGCCATTCGGTTTTAAGATTTATGTTAACACTGATGAAATAAAGACTCAAGAAAATCTGCCCCCCAAGTCTGCAATCTCTCATTGAGGCTGGACAGGTGATTCCCTCTGATCTTCACGCTCTGTTTCCAGAAATGATTTAAGGTCCCAAAACTCTTGATGGAAAAAGCTGGCAGGCCTCAAATGTTGGATGCCGGAGACGTATTTCAATTCTGTTGCAATCTCAAGGCTGTTCTTGTTCTCAGCTCCCGGAAAGTCCCTCAGATCTCTGCGGCACGCATGTGAGATGTTCCCATGCCGAAGCAAGTCGAGAGAGCACAGCGTGGGCAGCGTCAGGAATCGGACTGCCTTCTGAGATGATCACTCCCGGGGCTCGCATGGAGAGGGGTGTCAGACACAGCCCATTCACGGATTCCCAAAGGATTTAAAAACATGGATCTTCTGCAGCAACTCAGATGAGATACCATGGTAGCCGGGTTACCCGGCGTCTGGGCTGCGCACTTCTTTGCAACAGGATAGTGTGGACTGTGGAGAACACCATAGTTTCTCAGGAAATCTGTGACCCGTGATCCTAGGATATTCTGGTATTACACACTGATTTGACTCGTTGACATCAAATCTGTCGTGTCTGTGACAGTTAACGTGGTCTGTGAGGAATGCTTTCTCATCGATACCAGCTCGAAACTCACGTCTAGTTGGCCAGTCCTCCAAGGGAGGCCATGTGTGGTTGCCTGTGGCTGCCCAGGCCCTGGTGGGCTGCAGGGACTGAGTGAGACGAGGGACAAGCTGGTGTACCAGGGCCCACCCCACACGTTAAGGCCTCTGGAGAGCAAGTGACTTCTCTCCACCCTGCCCACAGAACCAGGTCCTGGGGAGCACTCTGGACATAGAGGACAGAGACACCAGGGTTGGAAGAGGGCTCTCTGATGTCAGGTGACCCCAAAGCATATGAAGACCAAAAGGACAGGGAGGCAACAGGAGCATCATCTTCTATTTCGGAGATAACTCCAAAAGATGAAGTTATCGGGGCGCCTAGGTGGCTCAGTGGGTTAAGCCTCTGCCTTCAGCTCAGGTCATGATCTCAGGGTCCTGGGATCGAGTCCTGCATCGGGCTCTCTGCTTGGCAGGGAGCCTGCTTCCTCCTCTCTCTCTCTCTGCCTGCCTCTCTGCCTGCTTGTGATCTCTCTCTGTCAAATAAATAAATAAAATAAATTCTTTTAAAAAAAAGATGAAGTTATCTTCTAAGTTGACAACCAATCAATGTAATCCATCACAGTAACAATGTATAGAAGATAAAACTCATGATCATATAAAGGAAGAAAAAGCATTTGACAAAAATTAATATTCATTTATGATAAAGACTTGCAGAAAACGAGGGATAAGGGGAATTTCCTCAACCTGAAAAAGGGCATTCATGGAAACCTGAGCCAACATCACACCTAGCAGAGAAAGACTGAAGACTTGCCCCTAAGACTGGGAACGAAGCACGGATGTCCGCTCTTGCCACCCCTGTCCAGCACTATACTGGAAGTCATGCTAGTGCAAAATGATGAGAAAGAGGTATGAGAGTCATCCTGATTGGAAAGGGAGAAACAAAATTGTTCCCATTTGCAGACAACAAAAAAGTCTTGTAGCTTTTACAAGTAAGTTCAGCAAGACTGCAGGATGGAAGGCCAACAGCCAAAAATCAACAGCTGGAAACAAAGTTAGAAATCAACACCACGTACGATAGCTCCAGAAACATAAAATATTAAGGCATAAATCTAACAGAATATGTACGGAATTTGCATGCAAAAAATTACAAAATGCTGATGATAGAATCAAAGAAGATCTAAGTAAATGGAAAAAAATATACTATGTTCGTGGATGTTCATGGGAAAGATGTCAGTTCTCCCCAAAGTGATCTACAGGTCTAATGCTGCTTAACCAAAATCTCGCGATGAATTTTTTTGTAGGTATAGATAGGATGACCTAAGATTTCTGTAGAAAATTCTAAAATTATGTAAATAGCCAACACAACAGTGAAGTGAGAGGAAACACTTGACACAATTTTGGATGAAAGGACACTCTAAAGGACACAAAAACATATCTGCCAATCATTTATCTGATGGGTGACTTGAACCCAGGGTACATAAAGAACTCTCAAAACTCAACAGTAAGCAAACAAACAATCCAGTTAAAAAACAGCAAATGACTTGAACCGAGAGGTCACCAAAGGGCATATAATGAAAGGCAAACAAGCACGTGAAAAGCTGCTTACCACTGTTAGCAATCAAGAAAATTCCGATCAACCACAGTGAAACACCGCTACGCATCCATCAGAACGTGGAAAGTGAAGCATGGTTGACAACACCAAGTGCTGGTGATGATACATCACTGGGCGGGGGGACACACAAAACGGTACAACCACTTGGAAAACTGTTGGTGGTTTCCAGTAATGTTCAACATACACTTACCATGTGAACCAGCAATCCCGCTTGTAGGTATTGATCCAAAAGAAAGGAAATCATATATGTCCATACCATACGCGCTATGTGAGCACGTAGCGAGGCTTTCTTCACGATCACCCCAAACTGGAAACTGCCCAAATGGCCCTCAAGTGGTGACTGGATGGATGAGCTGCGGGGCAATGGAACCCTACCCAGGGGGGAAGAAGTGAGCACTGATTCACGAGACGACGTGACTGAGTCTCTAAAGAGCCCCAGAGAGTGAAAGAGGTGGCCTCTGAAGGTCACCGACTGTATGTTCTATGTATGCGACACTCCCGGAAAGACAGAGCGAGAGTGACAGACAGTGGATCAGCATTGCCAGGGGCTATGGGTGGCGGGACGAGCCTGTTGTGTCAAACCTCAGGGCTGCACACCAAAATGGATCACGTTTACTCGGTGTTAATTTTCTGAATGAGATAAAAGTAAGCATGGAAAACAGACTCTAAGAGCAGACAGACTTTTTAGGCAGGTCAGGAACTGCCTGGGGCAGGAGCGTGGCAGCAATGAGCGGGTGCAATTCCCAAGGGGGACAGCCTTGAGCCTAGTCTGCTCCAGCAGTCTCACGGATGGATGGGCCCGGGGCCTCTGGGAGAACGACACCAGCGATGGCGGTCCCCCTGGCGCGGTGAGGCTGGGCTCAGATGCCATTTCCACAGCAGCCCGGCGTGGGGAGGGGGGGGGCTTTGGCCCTCTCTGTTTGCCACAGAGTACCTGGTTCCCAGGGGTGGAGACTTGCCTCGGACCACACGCCCTTCCAGGTGCCCGGGCTCCGGCTCCAGCACCCCGAGCTGCTTTCCACACACCATCCCTGCCGCTGAGGGGGGCCTACTCAGGGGCTACCCTGCTGCCCCCGCGAGCCTCGTACATACCGTAGCTGGCGATGACCGGGAGGTGTGGGCGAGGGAGTGTCTGGTGCTGTCCATCCCCCCGTGGATGAGATAGGCTCCCGCGCTGGAGACAATAGGGCTCCCCCCGACATCCATGGTGATGCCAACCATGCTGTGGGAGGGGACCGCTGGCGGGGAGGAGCCTGCCACGGTCACCTGGGCGCCGCCCGGGGCCTCGAAGTAAGAAGCTGCGCTGCTGGGGGCGTACATCTGAGGCTCAGGGTTGTAGGCATAGGCCGTCCGTCTGTCGGGGAGAGAGGAGGGCGTCCTTTGAGTCTCCATGGGACTCCGGCAAGACTTCCCGTTACAGCTGGAGCCCCTCGAGACCAAGCACGCGGGGTCACTCAGACACGAAATGTCAGGGCGGTGCAAACAAAGTTCAAAGTGATCATTTCTGGAAATATTAAGGATCGCGGGATGACTCATCGAAACTATCGCTGAAAAGTTCTAAGTGTGTAATGGGGCCGCAGGGGGAGCTCCTCTGTGGAGACGGAACAATTCTGTATCTTACTGCGGTGACGTGCCATCTGCACACAGGGTAGGATGGCCTCGACTGCGTGCACATTCACGCATGTACACAGGCATGCGGTGGTGTGTAGGCTGCTATGTGTGAACGAGGCCCGGGGGCTAGCTGACAGCCCATCCTGGGATCGTGGTCTGGTCACAGATGTCACCGCTTGGGGAGGTGGGACCAAAGGCACACAGGACTCGGTCCTAAGTCAGCAACTGCTTCAAGAGTCTGTGATTCTTGCGAAACAGAAAGTGTTCGCCAAATGAAATTGCCGAATAAAAAGAATTTCTAAGTGATACCAAGAATTCGTCTGCTATTCCTTCCCCATTTGGATGAAGTGATACACCCTGTGGTTTGAGACTCAAATTTTTAGGTTCTGCTCACTCATGTAGAGCTGGCCCCAGGAAAAGGTGGTGCCTGAGGCTTAGTGACGTGTCTAGTCACCTCTGGGTGGCAGCGAGGCCCCACCGACTGGTGTCCAGGAGGCCTGCACCTCTGTCCTGCCTCCCAGGGTGACAGCCGATCTAACTGGAGCACAAGGTCAAGCTCAGGAAGTTGACGCTGGGGCGACCTACAGACCTCGCTCGGATTTCCCAGGCCGTCCAGGCACAGACATGGTCCGCATGTGCACGGCAGGTCTCGGTGGTGTGTGGCGGAGACGCACACAGCTCCGGCCATCACCGCGGCCAACCCTCATGCCCGACCCCTGAACTTCTGGAAGGAGGTCGTGGGAATCAAATGAACCAAAGGGCTCACGTCTGGAGTGCAATGAGCTTCATGGAAAATGTATCATTTTCTTCCCTAAGCACCCCATAGTTCGAGGGCAGAACTCTCTAGAAGTCCTTGACAAACAGAAAATCAAGTTTTATCAACATTGCAAAGAGCCAGAGGTGAACCCAGGCACGGATGAGAAGGTGGAGAGAGCAATGGTGTCTGGAATGTGAACACGGGATCTTCAGACTTAAAGGCTAGACTGGGGAATATTTTGTTTTGTTTTATGGAAAGCCTGCCTTTTCTGGAAGTGAGAACCATCAAAGCCTGTGATTTCTGAAATCTCCACAGGGCTCTCCTGTCCTAGGTCCCACATCACCCAGAGGAGGAGAAGTTCCCGCACACACAGGTCCAAATGGGAAGAGGTGGGGGGAGTCGTGAGAGAAAGTTCTGGATGAGGCCCATGCTTGTCTGCGAGGGGAGGGGAGACCCACGTACAAGGCTCCATTCGTGTAGACGGCGTCTCCGCCCTCCACGTACTGCACCTGCGGGGGGTACACGTGCTGCAGGGGCTGCACCTGGAACGACATCAGGGACCTGGCGTTACGCACGCGGGCTCCTGGGGGGGCCCCCGGGCGCATCTTCCCTCGCCTTTTGTGAACACTGACTCCTACATTTCTGATTTCCTGCCCCAGCCATCCCTTCAACCAAGAAACTAGGAGAGCTGGTCCCCAAGAGGCCCCACGGGTGTGGAGCTGCTCCCGACCTATGGCTCTGCCGCATTCTCTGGGCGCGGCGGCTCATTCCCGAGGGGAGCGAGGCGGGCAGCCCCCATTCTGTGGTGAGCCGGGGTGGGGGGGCCCAGTCCTGCAGAGTGGAGCTGGGATGGTCGGTCCCTGCCGCCCGCCAGCCGCTGGGCAGAGGGGCAGGTCCTGCTGGACGGAAGCCAGAGCTGTGGACAGAAGTTGACCTTGGTGGGGGGAGGGTCAGACACCCCTCATCCCTGGCAGGGCAGAGGGCTCGAGCTGGTCATTCTCTACACGGTCTCTCTGATGTCCCCTTTGGGTGGCCCTGGCACCCCTCCCCCGAGGGGCGGGGGTCCTGGGAACCACACTAGGGAGACCTTCAGTCTGAGCAGAATGCAGTGGGAGGCGGAGAGGGGCCCCAGGAAGCTCCCAGCCCCGTTCTGCCGCACACCTGTCCTCACCTGTGGCCATGTCAGTTCAGCACCTCTGCAGATAGGGGTGCTGGTTGGGGTGTGGGGGGCCGGGTGGGGGGGATGCCTGAGCTCCGTGCGCAGAAATGTACACCCTCCCCACAGAGGGAACCTTAACGAATGCCCCATCCAATCTCCTTTTGGGGGAGAGAACCAGGGGCTGGGTTTCACTGTGGGCTCTAAGTCCTTCTGTGGAGCGGCAGGCTGGGGCTGATCCCCACCTCCTAGGACCACCCAGCGCAGTGCAGAAGGCACACAAGCCCCTGGAATAGGGAGCATCCCCTAGAAGGTTCCCGGGAATGATGTGCTGGGGCCGGGCTGGGCCTCGGGATGGGGGTTGATGCAGAAGTCACTCTGCAAGTCCAAGCTGCCCAGAGAGAAAGGCTGGGGCAGGCCCAGCCCCACAGGAAGCTTCTGGTATCACGACACCACTTGCGTCTCCCTCACGGAGCTGAGACAGAGCCGTTGGTTCCCTGCTGGGCCTCCCGGAAGTCTTTGCTTCTCTCCCACGACCCCGAAACCTGCCCCAGTTGCCTTCAGACCAGTGCCTCTGAACACACCAGCGATCGAGGCCGGAGCCCCCTGGGGACAGGGGCGTGCTGTCTGGTCTCCGACGTCACCAGGCTAATGCGCCCGGTTCCCAGGGCCCGCACTAATTGGGATTCAGCATGTCACCGAGCTTAAGCCGGTGACCTCCAGCCCTTGGCAGAGTCTGGCCTGCCCCTCCTTGTACATGAAGTTGCCCGCACAGCCGCGCCCCTGCGCTTTGGTCCACAGCCGCTGTCGCGGACAGAGGCCTCGCTCAGCAGGGTGGCGGGGTGGCCCGCTAAGCCGCAGCATGTGCTATTTGGCCTTTTCCAGAAAACGTCTGCCCTCCACTGCTCTGGACCAGCTGGGCTCTGTCTGAGCCGATGCTCTGTGCAGCTGTGTGGCTGGGGGCCCAGGGCCTGTAGCTCTGTTCCCGGGTCCCTGGATTTCACCAGAAGCACTTCCTGGGTCGCGGCACTGGTCTGAGGGCACCGCGCTTGCTTCCCCAGCGAGTTCCACGTTCCTTCAGTCCCGAAACGTGGCTTCTCTGTCTGCGTGTCTACCTCGGTACCCCAGTGCTCTATCGAGGTGCTGGTTTGGACCCCGAATGCTGGAGTTCTGAATGGATGAAAGATCGTCAGCTTTCTTGGCCTGTGGCGAACTATCTGCAGTAAAAGATTTTTTTTTTTTTTTTAAACACAGCTTCTGAAAGAACCTTCTGGCAAAGCACTGAAGATATCAAAGACAAAAGGGCAGCAACAACAGGAAAGGATGCCTCATTCAGAGAGGGCTCTGGATCACTAAGGATTAACGTGTCCCATGCCCTCTGTGCCGTGGTTACCTGCTGTGGCACCTGCTGGACCCTGGGGAGGGAGATTGGCTGCATCTGGGCCCCTTTGGGAGCCGAGCCCGCTGCCTGGACCAACACCCTCTAAAAGGGAAGGAAGGAGAGAAGGACATTTAGACTTTAGTCAAAGTTTGGTCCTTATCATAAACACAGAATACAGCCAGAGCACAGCCACCTTCCAGAAACACGAGCAGGCCTGACAGGAGGACAGGATGGTATGTGTGTGCACACGCGTGCGCACACACACACTCGTTCACATGCACGAGCATGCGCACCTCCACCCGCCCCCAGCAGCTCTCCCTCCCTGGGGTCTGTCCGTTCCGCAAGGTGATGTGGGCTGTTGCTGGCACCAAGCTGAGAGGCCGGGTGATAAGAAGGACCCCCCCAGACAGTTGTCCACATCACCTTCCCCGTCCCTGGCCCCAAGCGGGGGCTGGTGATGGAATGCGGCTGCTGTGGTGGGAAAGTGGGCAGCATGGCACAGGGCTGGGACATGAAGCGTGAGGGGCATGCCTGGGGAGGCGAGGCAGCAGGAATTCCTCTCTCTGGCAAGGAGAGAGGCTCCTACTGCTGAGGGAAGGCAGGGCTGCCCATGAGCACGAGTGCTTGGAGCTTTCCAGAAAGGGAGTGCCCCAAGTAGGCAGCAGGAATTCTCTGCATGGGGAGCAGAGGCGGTGCCTGGGGGGGCGGGGCAGGGGATGGGCATGTGGGCCGCTGAGGAGACTGGAAGCATCTCTAGCGGGGCCGGAAGGCCTGGAACTGGGGAAGGGATGCTGTGTGGTCCCCTGGCACCAGCCAGCCAGGTCCTGGCCCGGAGGAGTCTTAGGCCTGCTGAGGCAGCCAGGGGTGGAGGCTGATGGGTCAGGTTCAAGTGGGCAGGGAAAGATCACAGCCCCTTGGCACCCTTTCGAGGGCTTGCGAGGCCCATGGGGCGGGGGGTGGGGGTGGGGGGAGAGCTGCTGTATTTGCAAGAAATAAAAGCTAAACAAGTCTGATTAGCCATTCTAAAATGAATAGCCACTTGGAGGTCTGCCTTTTGGGATTTGCTGAACGATGGGGCTTTTCTAGCTTCATCAAGTGTCATGCTTCTAACTTCTGGAATCGTGCTCGTGAGGGGTCACATGGCCCCAGTGGACCT
This sequence comes from Mellivora capensis, assembly GCA_004024625.1. Classification (NCBI taxonomy): domain Eukaryota; kingdom Metazoa; phylum Chordata; class Mammalia; order Carnivora; family Mustelidae; genus Mellivora; species Mellivora capensis. Next base: position 48,096 of record PISX010007162.1, read on the forward strand.
CTGCACATGTCTCCAAGCTTCCAGTCTGTTCCACTGCCCTCAGCTTTGTGTGGTCTTATGTCAGCTCTGTGTTTGGGTCTGTGGTGTATTTCCACCCACGGCAGGAACCTGGAAGTCAGGAGCCTTCACGTGGCAGGTCTCTCCTTGCAAATTTTCAAGCCCATATCCATTCTAATGCTAGAACTCTAAACAATCTTTATCCTTATCCGTAAAGTCTTCCTGGGTAAAAGGGACATTTCCCCGGTACAAGAAAACTTCCATTCAAGGATAGGAACAGACTAAGTTGGTTTCTTTTCATGCTTATATCCTCGAGTCCTTGGTGGGACCTTTTCAACAAATAGTGACAGACATGCTAATTTGGGAAAATACAGATTCCTCTCTCTGCTGACTCGGGTGCTTTTCAGAACCTAAGAGGATGCGATCCCCCTCCCCGGCCACACTGGTTTTCCCCGGAACAGCCCGAGCCCCAGGCAGCAGGCAGCTGCTCTGTTACCTGTGGGGAGGCTGGTACTGGCTGGGCCACGGGGGCCTGCGCTGCCGCCGACGGACACAGGGTCACAGAAGCCGGCGAATCGGATCCACTCTCCGCATTCTGCATGCTCAGTTCTAAAGAAAGGCGGAGAGAGACTGAGTGGAGCAGGGTTGCCATCACGAAGCCCTAAGTGGCGCTGGATGGTTCCTACACGTGGACCCCAGCATCCTTGACCTCTGCTCCTTAGATGCCCGGAGCACTGCTCTCTCCGCCCTGCCTCACCCCATCGTGACAACCCCAGCTAGCTCCAGACATTGTCCAAGGCGGGGAAAGGCGATACACAGTGGGAGTAAGGAAGCATTTTATCTGGGGCGCCCCAGTGGCTCAGATGGTAAAGCGTCTGCCTTCGGCTCAGGTCATGATCTTGGGGTCCTGGGATGGAGCCCCGCATTGGGCTCCCAGCTCAGTGGGGGGTCTGCTTCTCCCTCTCTCTCCTTCTGTCCCTCTCCCCTGTTCATACTCTCTCTCTCTGTCTTAAATGAATTAAAAAAAAAAAAAAAGAAGCAGCACTTTATCTTGGGCTGGATAGAAGTCCTGCCTTCTGTTCCTACAGATCCTTGCCCATGAGAAAGCATAAAAGTGTATTTCTTTGCAGCCAGACGCATACGTCTTTCAAAGAGGTAGTTTAAAAATTCTATATAAAAAGACGCATTTCATTTTTTCTAAAGGTTTTATTTATTTATTTGAGAGAGAGAGAGACCAAGAGAGCAAAAGCAGAAGTGGAAGAGGGAGAGGGAGAAGCAGGCTCCCCGGCCAAGCAGGGAGCCTGACTCGGGGCTTGATCCCAGGACCCTGGGATCATAACCTGAGCCGAAGGCAGAGGCTTCACCGACTGAGTCACCCAGGTGCCGCGAAAGACTCATTTCATACCAAGACAACGTGGCAGAGGATACAAAACAATCAGTCCATGAAAATGCTCACAGGCAAACGGTCCTGCCTTTTTAAGAACCAGCTGCCCCCGAGAAGCTGTTAAATATGCGCACTGTGGAGAGGGTGTGGCTTTGTGGGCAGGTGCAGCCCCGTCCCCCCACAGTTATCAAGTGGAGTCTCCCCACTTCTGCCTCAAGGGGAGGCCTGAGAGCACAGCACACGGCGCACACCGCAGTGCCCAGGATGGACGCCAGAAGTTCACATAAGCTTTTCCAGCCCCACAAGAACTCCCACCTCTACCGATTACGGAAGAAAGCAGAGAGCCCAGTGCAGGTGTTTATCTGAGTGTTGGTTTAACCCCGTCTTCCCTGATGAGGAAGATTCTAGGACTCGGTCCATTCCCCTCCCAAAGCCTTTGGTACCACGAGAGCCACTGGATGGATCTGTGGAGGTGTGGCCTGTGCCTGTGGCGGGTTCCTGGTTCCCTGACTCAGTCCTTACCACTAGATGTCCCCAGAGCCACGTGGTGACTGGCACTCCCTGCTTTCTTCTCTTCCAGGGAAGGAGATGGAGAATTTACAATGTGTTATTTCCTGGGTCTCCCACTCTCTGCGCCTTCCCGACAGAACTGACCTTTGGAATCATTCTGTAGGAAGCTGCTTAGTCAAGGTCTTATTTACAGATCTCCCCAACGTCGGAACCAGTCACCTGCCCCCCCCCATCACTTTGTTCCAATCTGAAGCCAGAAAGTGGGTCCCTTCGGTGGCAGTGGGAGGAAATCGCTGGACTTGGGCTCTCTGTGGAGAGAATCCATTGGTGATGGAGGGAGAAAGCTGACTCAGAGGCCTGGTGCTTGTTCGCAGGCAGAAATCATTGTGCTCCAAAGTCTAAGTCTTGTTAAAATCAGGGGAGCCCGTGAGAGCATGAGGCTTGAGAGCGAGCCCATGCTCGGCTCACTGGGGCCAGGACGCACCTTCCAGAATGCAAGTCATTCAAGATCATGCCAGGTTTTCACACGAGTGTATTTCCTAGTTTGTTTGTTTTTTTAAAAGATTTTATTTATTTATTTGACAGGCAGAGATCACACGGAGGCAGAGAGGCAGGCAGAGAGGAAGCAGGCTCCCCTCTGAGCAGAGAACCTGATGCGGGGCTCGATCCCAGGACCCCGGGATCATGACCCAAACTGAAGGCAGAGGCTTTAACCCACTGAGCCATCCAGGCGCCCCAGTGTATTTCCTAGTTTAACACGCTGTTTGCCCCGTGCTGTCTGTCACGCTGTTTAGTGTGTGTGGTGTTCGGGCCAAGGGTCGCCAAAGCTTTTCTGCCAAGGTCCAAAGACTTTAGGCACATCTGGTCCTGTGACAACTACTAGAGTTTGCTGCCCTGGCACAAGAGTGGTCACTGCTCTTTCTCTCTCTCTCTCTCTCTCTCACACACACACACACACAGAGCTCCTGGTTGTGTTCTAATAAGACCTTATTTAGGAAAAAAGGGCGACAGGCCAGGTTTGGGCTACAGACCATAGCTGCTGGTCCTTGGTTCGTATAATTTGGGTTTGGTGAAGTGATGTGGATTTGGAGGATGGGTAGGAAAATGGCACTGTCTCGCTTCAAAACCTTGGGGTCCACGGCCCCTGGGTCCAGGGCAGAGTCCCTGCGGCCCCATCTCCCCAACAGGACAGAATTGGAGGGGCCACAAGGGACGACCCGCATTGTTAGGAGGATGAAGCTGCCGGCCCGTAAAGACAAATGGATTAGCGTCTGGTGGGAACTGACAGCAGTGCGCCTGAAGCCTATAAAGTCAAGAAGAAAATCACCAAATCCTGGAAACTCAGGAGACAGGTTACAGCCCTTGAAACTGAAGACAGGAGTTTGGGCACAAGGGACAAGTCACTCTGGGGAGCTGCAGTGGGTTGAACAGTGATTCCCGAAACTCAGGGCTGCTCCTAATCTCTGAACGTGAGCTCATCTGGAGAGAGCATCATCGCAGATATAATCAAGGTAAGGATGGAGAAGAGGTCATACGGCGTAGGGCGGGCCTGAAATCCAAGGACGGTGTTCTTGTGACAGACAGACTAGGACACGTGGGGAAGAAGGCCACATGACAATGGAGGCAAAGAGGGCGGGATGCAGCAACATGACAGGGACCCAAGGATGGCTTGGGCCACCACAAACCGGAGAAGGCAGGAAGGATCCTTCCCTAGAGAGAACACAGCTTGCTGACACCTTCGGGTTCAAGCCCCCCAGTCTGGGGTACTTTGAATGACAGCACCAGGAAACTCAGGCAGGGATCTATATTGTGTGGAGCAGAGCTGGGACAAAAGCATCCCCTGCAACGGCTTCTGGGTAGTGCTTCAGGGTCATGCGTGACCCGGGCAGTCGATAAATATTTGCCAGATGAATAAATCCCTCCGTGTCTCCTTAGTATCACAGCCCATACCGCAGTATACCAAATGATACATGGTGTTGCAGATAGAGTCTACGTAAAGTGTCATTTACAGGGGCATCTGGGTGGCTCAGTGGGTTAAAGCCTCTGCCTTTGGCTCAGGTCATGGTCTCAGGGTCCTGGGATCGAGCCCCGCATCGGGCTCTCTGAGCAGCAGGGAGCCTGCTTCCCCCTCTCTCTCTGCCTGCCTCTCTGCCTACTTGTGTTCTCTCTCTCTCTCTCTCTCTGTCAAATAAATAAATAAGATCTAAAAAAAAAAAAAAGGAAATATAAAACCAAATGTGAAAAAAAAAAAAGGTGTCATTTACAACCTACCTGGTTATTTTAAGGCTGTGTAGGACTCTCCTGGGAAATGTAATGACCTTTTGAGACTGACTGTTCTACTCTCCCTGAACACATCCCTTAATGTCAGCATCAGACAGACAGACTGACAGATGCCATGTGAGCCAGCCTGGCTGCTCCCATATGTTGAGGGCATGAAATCCTTCCCTAACCATCTAAGATAACTGAGGTCATACATTGCCTATAAGCTGATCCGGTTTCCTGAGTTGTAGTTCTCTGATTTTTTTTTTTTATTTGGGCCCATTAATCAAGGGCTCTTAACACATCAAAGTTAAGGTTGTTTTTTTTTTAAATTGCTTATTAAGAGGCATCCAACAGCACTGGCTTTCAGTAACTGTAGAGCATTGGTGGGACTAACCCTCCTGTAGATAATAGTTAAAAAATCTGAACAAGGGTGCCTGGGTGGCTCAGTGGGTTAAAGCCTCTGCCTTTGGCTCAGGTCGTGATCCCAGGGTCCTCCTGGGATCGAGCCCCGCATCAGGCTCTCTGTTCAGCAGGGAGCCTGCTTCCTCCTCTCTCTCTGCCTGCCTCTCTATCTACTTGTGATCTCTCTCTGCCAAATAAATAAATAAGAATCTTTAAAAAAAATCTAAACAAAATATTAAAACACACAACACACACACAGACACAGACACACACACACAATTTAAAGACACAGTGGGGCAAGGGTGGCCGAGGTAGGCAGAGCCTGCCAGGGAGTCCACCCTTGAAAGAACTCTGCCACAGTCAGACCAGTGATTCTGAATTTTTGCCAGGGGCATGCCCCAGTCCACGAATGCTTCAGTGCAGAAAGCAACAGTCTGGTTGTCTTGAGTGTGAGAGGAGAGAGTTCAGAATATTAAGGGGAAATCCTGAAAGAGAGAGAGCCACAGAGGGGGCACGCCCCCAGATCTGCCTAGAGTCCACCCAAATATTTGGCCAACTGACTAAACCACACTTGTGTGGGGAAGACACCAGGGGTTTGGGGGGAAACCCAGCAGCTCAAGATGAACAAACTAAGAGGAGATTTCAGCTGCTGCTGAAAAAGATATTCGCACGAGGGACAGGGTTTGAGTCCAGCCAAGATAAACAATAGCAGGGGAGCACAGCAGAATCCAGAAATTCTGCAACATAGCATCCCTGATATCCAGGGTCCGATACAGACCACAGATGATGAGACGAAACAGCCATGACCCATACCCAAGAAAATGAGAGGAGGAGTGAATTATAACCAGACCAAGACAATTCAGGTGGTACAGATAAAGCAGCTACTAAAAATATGTCCAAGAACTAAAGGAAGTTACATGTACAATATAGGAACATACAGGAATGTCAGTGGAAGACAAACCATTAAAAAAAAAGAAGTAGAAATTCTGGAGCTGAAAAGCACAATAACTCAAAGGGAAATTTCACTGATACACTTCACAGCTGATTAGAGATGGCAGAAGGAAGAGTTAGTGAACTCAAAGAGAAATCAATGGAACACAAACTGAAGAACCGAGAGGAGGAAAAAATTGAGGAAAATGAACAGAACATGCAATCTAACACATACGTAACTGAAGTCCCAGAAGAAAAGGAGAGAATGGAGAGGAAAAAGATATATTTGAAGAATGGCCAAATATCTCTTAAATTTGGTGAAAGACATCAACCCAAGAATGATAAATACAAAGAAAACCAAATTAGCTGTATCATGGTTAAACCGCTAAAATTAAAAAAAAAAAAGAAAAAGAAAATTTTGAAAGCAGCCAGAGAAAAACTACATCTTATATGAAAAGGAATAATAGTATGGATGATAACCAACTTCCCATCAGTGACAATGGTGACCAGAAGACAACGGGATGACATATTTAAAGTGGTGGGGGAAAGCTGTCAACCTAAAATTCTATACCCAGCAAAACTACTCTTAAAAGAAAGGTGGGTTAAAGACATTTTATGATAAACAAAACCTGAGAAATTTTGTTGCTTACACTATGAAAAACACAAAAGCAAGTTCTTTAGGGTGGAGGGAAATAACACCAAATGGTAAACTTGTGTCTTCAAGAAGGAATAAAGATCACCTGAAATTATAACTATGTGGGTAATTACAAAGGAGTGTATTTTTTTCCTTTTCTTCTCTTAATTTCTTTAAAATACATCTATTTAACAAAAAATTATAACACTCTATTGTGTGTTTTTGTAACATATGCAGCAGTGATCTACACAACAATAATAGCACAAAGGATTGAGGAGGGGTAAATAGGATTAGACATGCAATTTTACATGTAGTAGTCTTATTTGTGATAAATTAAAGATACATTAGATGTATCTTTTCATTATACATTGTATACATTAAGATTACCTTAGATCCCTAAGGTAATCTCTAACAAAAAAACACCCAAAACATGTAGCTTAAAAATTAATGAAGAAGCAAATGAAACATTAAACATATCTGTCCTCAAAAAAAAGCAGCTAATGAAGAACGTAGGGGAAAAAAAAAAGATGAAACAAATAGCAAAATGGCTTTCCTAAATTCAGATACATTAATAATTACACTAAGTATAAATAGATTAAAATTTGAATGAAAAGACAGAAATGGTCAGCCTCAATTAAAAAAAAAATCCCCTGATATGCTGCCTTTTAAAAAGAAACCTTCTTTTATTTTTAAAAATTTAAAAGATTTTATTTATTAATTTATTTGAAAGAGAGAGGGAGTGCATGCAAATGGGGGTGGGGAAAAAGGGCAGAGGGAGAGGGAAAGGTAGAACCCCAACCAGACTCCACACTGAGCACAGAGCCCCATGTGGGGCTCAATCCTATGACCCTGAAATCATGATCTGAGGTGAAACCAAGAGTTGGATGCTCGACCAACTGAGCCACCAAAGCCCTCTGAAACACTTACTAAATACAAAGGCACACATGGGTGGAAAGTAATAGAATGGAAAAAGATACAGCATGCAAACTCTAATTAAGCTGGAGTGGCTATAATACTGAGACAAAATTCCTTCAAGACAAGGAATATTACTAGAGATAATGAAGGAGGTACATTTCATCCTTATAAACTGAGAGTGACATAATCATTGTATTAGTGTAAGCACCTAGTACTATAGCTTCAAAATACACAAAGAAAAAATTAACAGAACTAAAGGAAAAAATAGATAAAGAGTCACAGTTGGAGATTTTACACACTCTTCTCTCAGTAATCTTGACAGAAACTAAACAAAAACTGCAATAAGGGTTTATCTGGGCGACATCATCAACCGCAGAGATCTGACATTTATAGCGCACAACCAACCAAACTGCACGTTCTTTTCAAATGTTACAAGGAATATATACTAAGATAGGTCATATTCTGGGCCACAAAACAAGTCTCAATATGTTTCAAAAGATTGAATTATACAGAGCATATACACATTTCGACAATAAGAGAAAAAATTAGAGGTCAGTAAGATGTCTAGAAAAATGCTAAATATTTAGAAAATTTAAAAAACACCTCTAAAATAGCCCATAGGCAAAGAATAAAGTATAAAAGAAATTAGAAGGTACTTTGAACTGATTAATAATGAAAATACCACATATCAAAATTTAGGGATGTAGCTAAGAAGTGCCTAGAAGGAAATGTTTAGTTTTATAAACAAATTAGAAAGAATGGCTTAAAAGTCAATCATTTAAGTCTTCAGCCTTAGGAAGCCATAAAAAGACAAGCAAACTGAACTGAAGCAGAAAAAGGAAATAATAAAGGAAAAAAAATGAAATAAAACTCCACAAACCGTGTAGAAAATGACAGAACCAAAATTTTCCCCAAAATGAAATTTCTTTGAAAAAGAAATGAGCTATAAAAGCCATGTAAAGATGGAGGAAACATAAATTCATACTATTAAGTAAAAGTAAGTCCATATGTGTTGTATGATTCCAACTATATGACAGTTCTGGAAAAGGACAAACTATGGAGAGGGTAAAAAGATCAGTGGTTGCCAGAGGTTTAAGGGGAAGGAAGGATGAATCAGTGGAGCACAGAGGATTTTTAGGGCAGAGAAACCACTCGGTGTGTTACTGTAATGGTGGATACATGTCATCATACATCCATCCAAACCCACAGAATGTACAACGTCAGGCATGAACCCTGATGTCCTTTATGGACTTTGGGTGATGACACGTCATGCCAGTGCAAGTCTCTTACAAATCTTAGAGAAACCAAAATCGTAAGGAACACTTATGAACAGCTTTAGCCAATAAATTCACCAACTTTGATCAAATGAACATTTTGGGGGGGAAAACACAACAAACCAAAACTGACACAAGATGAAACAGAAAATGTGAATGTCATATCTAGCAAACAGACCGAATATGTTAATGAAAGCCTTACAAAGAAAACTTCAGGCACAGAGCCTTTCACTGTTAAATGCTATAAAACACTGAAAAAGGAGTTAATGCACAAATTCCATCAGAAAATACAGAAAGGAATACCTCACTCATTTTAGGAGGTCATCAAAAGCCTGGTGCCAAAACTTGATAAAGATATTACAAGAGAAGTATTTAGACCAATGTCGCTCATGAACACGAAATATTAATAAACCATAGACGACAATATAAAAATAATAACCCATACTTACATTTCCAACTACTTCTTTTTCCTTAATGAAGCCCCAACTCCTTCCCTCCTCAAATGATTTTTGACAAAGGTGTCAAGGCAATTCAACAGAGAGAGGAAGGTTGTTTAAACAAATGATATATCCATATGGGAAGAAGAAAACAAATGAATTTCAATTCCTATCCTGTCCCACACACAAAAATGATTTTAAATTAGATCCTAGACTTACGCTTTAAAGCTAAAACTGTAAAATGTCTATGAGAAAACACAGAGGCGTAGGCAAATTTTCTTAGACAGAATGCAGAAAGTAGTAAGTATGACCAAAGAACTCGATAAATTAGATTTGTGAAAACTGAAAAATTTGTCCATTAAAAAGACTTCAAGAACACAAATCAGGGGCACCTGGCTGATTCAGTTGGAATAGCATGCAACTCTTGATCTCGGGGTCATTACTTTGAGCCCCATGTCAGGTACAGAGATTACTTTAAAAATAAATAAACTTTAAGAGAAAAGATTTTATTTATTTGAGAGAGGGAGCAGAGTGAGAAGGAGGGCAAGAACAGGGGGAGGAGCAGAGGGAGAGGGAAAAGCAGACTCCCTGCTGAGTAGGGAGTCAGACTCTGGGCTCGATCCCCGGACTCTGGGATCACAACCTGAGCCAAAAGTAGACACTTAACTGACCAAGCCATCCAGGTGCCCTAAATAAATAAACTTCTTAAAACACACACACAAATCATTTAAGCCACAGTCTGGGCTTTACAAAAAATATTTGCAAAATATGTATCTAACAAAAGGTTTTATCCACAATAGGTAAAAAGCTCCTACAGTTTAATAATAAGAAGACAACCTAATGGGCAGAAGACTCTAACAAGCTCTTCACAAAGATCTCCAGATGCCCAACAAGTATATAAAATGGTGCTCAACAGTGTTAGTCGCTAGGGAAATGCTGCCTGCCTCTCTGCCTACTTGTGATCTCTGTCAAATAAGTAAATAAAATCTTAAAAAAAAAAAAAGAAATGCAAATTAAAGCCACAATGAGATACCAGTAAACCATTGCTAGAATGGCTAAAGTCTCACAATAACCAATGTTGTGGGCACCGGGAGAAATCGTATCTCTCACACACTTGTAGGAATGTAAAACGATAGAATCAGATCAGGGAAAAAAAAAATGTCTGACAGTTTTCTGGAAAGTTAAGCCCACCCTTTAGCCCAGAATTCCTCTCCGAGATGTTCATCCAGGAAATATGGAAACACATCTACAAAAAGTCCCTGTACGCACAGATTTACAGCAATTTTATTCACAACAGCCGAAAAAGTGCAATAACTCTAATGCCCATCATCAGGAGAGAAGATGAGAGACTGTAGATTGTGTGAAGTAAAAGATGAGGATTGTAATCACTAAAGCAACCACTTACAAAAAATACAAGAGATGTGGTGAGAAAGCTGGTAGAGGACTACTCCTGAGTTATCTCTGATTAATACAAACAGATGAACGCAGGCATACACAACACCCGGGTCAGTCTCAAAGTCATTACGCTGAGTCCAAAAAACTATCCAAAAGAGTACATGATGTGGAACAGACAAAATGAACCGAAGGTTTAAAAGAAAAATCAGGGGCGCCTGGTGGCTCAGTCATTAAGCGTCTGCCTTCGGCTCGGGTCATGATCCCAGGGTCCTGGGATCGAGCCCTACATCAGGCTCCACTCTGCGGGAAGCCTCCTTCTCCCTCTTCCATTCCCCCTGCTCGTGTTCTCTCTCCCGCTGTCTCTCTGTCAAATAAATAAATAAATAAAATCTTTAATAAAAAAAAAGAAAAGACAAGAAAAATCAGATCGGTGTAGAGGGAGCAGGAACCGAGGGGGAAGGGATAGGTGGGAACTTTCCGGGGAGGTGGACAGACACGTTCTCCATGAGAACAGGGTATGCATTACGTGGAATGACCATTTGTCAATATCAGACAGTCAAGATTTGTGCATTTACGGTATGTAAATTTTAACCTGAAAGACAGTGTAAAAATATAATCACGGAGAGGAGGATGGGGGGGCGGTGGAGGCGTAAATGGCACGAGGCGCCGGAGTGACGGTAAGTGTGCAGCTGGGGATCGCGGCACCCGCTTCATTACACTCTGTGTTCATTTTGTAGATGTTTGAATTTTCCGTACCATCAAGTTAAATAAAAAACCCACCTGGCAATCGGTTTTCAGCCCCAAAGGGTAAGTGCCAGCACATTTTGTCAAGGCCTTTCTCCGCAAGCTCTGGTTTGCTATGCTAGCGGTCCTTGGAGATGAGGGCAGTAGGTCAGGTGGTCCTTCTAGAAGGTGTGAGGCTGGATCTAGTGATCTTTCCATCCGGCAGGATAGGGGAAGCAGGGAGAGGGCTGGCCCCAAAGACAGCGGCACCAACCAGCCACAGTCTGCAGGAAATTTGGGAATCTCTAAATTCTGCTGGTCGGGCTCCTCAGCGACAGTAGTCACCTGAGACCCCTAGACACACGCTCGCAAGTCCATGTGCGGGTCTGCACTTCTGCTCAGAACTTGAACTTGAACTTGCAACAGGAACTGGGTGGGAACCTTTGATGGTCTTCCCCGTCTGCTCAGTCGGCTTCATTCGTCCTCTCTCCTGTTCCTCTGCCCAAGGCCGGGGCCCGAGCATTCTTTCCCTGACTCCCTTCATCTGTGACCGCTCTCCACTGGGTCCCAGGGGCCTCAGGATGGCCAATAAAAAGTTCTACAGAGGCCTCGAATCCGAGCCTTTGCCCAGCTTGGTGAGATTGGCCTGAAGCTCCCGGTGGCTCAGAAACACACCCAGCGTGTTGTTTGTAAGCCTAGCACGTTTCATTGGCCATCTGGTCCCCGATGAAGACACACTTGAGGAATGAAGTCGGCCAGTGTGGCCTCGCTGGATCGCAGAGAAGGCACAGCAGACCTGGGGACGCTGCCGGGGACACTCAGCAGGGGGAGCCTGTGTGAGGTTTCCCCCAGTGTAAGTGAGGGGCAACAGGGACGGGGATGGCGGGCTGCTGCCCGGGATTACGGGATTACGCCTGATGAATGGATCTGCCCCTGGGCACAAAGGGAAGAGGTTTCTGTTTACAGGAAAATACTCCAGTTGCCTAGTAACCAGTAATGACAGGAAAGGAAACGCAGAAAAAGCTGAGGGCAGTTCTGGGCCCTGCTCCTGGGCTGCGCTGACTCACTGCGACCTGAAGCCATCTCATTTCTATTCCTGTTCCTCCATATGCCAAGTGGAGGGTCACCTGCCTTACATAGGTCTCATGGTATTCCGAAAACAGCTTGTCATCTTCGGGTAAAGAGCAATGAGCAAGCACCGGGTTTTGTTACCTTCCTTCTGATTGGCCAGTTAACTTCCGCTTTGGGGAGACACATGGCCTTTTCCTTTGCCTTTGGGGAGAGACACGGGGCCTCCTCGAAGCTACAGGTTCATGCTCTCCTGGGGCGTGGCGGCATCTGGATGGCACCAGGCTCCCTTGGCCCCCGAGAGAGCAATCCCTATTTTGCCCATGAACAAGAAGCGACAAGTCCAGAATGTTCTCCGAGAGTACCCGTTGTCTCAAACCCCAGCGTCTGCCTGATGCCTGTGTTGACATTCCAAGTGGCATTATGAATAAAATCATGTCCCTTTGCTTCTCTTGGATCCCCTTCCATGTCAGGGCAAGGTCCAAGGAGCAGGGGGCGCGTCCGCGCTGTGCCCGCTGGCCTGGGGCTGGGGCTCGGCCCTCAGGACAGCCCTGCTCGGCTCCAGGCACTGAGAGGAGACGCATATGTTTGGACAACTTCACGTCCATTTCCTCCTGGCTGAAAAGTGTCTTCACTGACGCTGCACAGTGGTAGAAACCACATCCTTTCCTGCTCTGGGGTCACTGCCAAGGCGCCCACTAGTGGGCACGAGGCAGGGCTCCCAACCTGGGCACTGCTGACATCGGGCCAGGTTGTTCTCTGCTTGGGGAGGGGGGCATCTGGGACACTGTGGGGTGCTGATCAGCATCCCTGGCCCCCACCTGCCGCACGCCAGGAATCTCCCTCTGCCTGGAGTCTCCAGACACCGGCGAATGTCCCCCAGGGGACAGGATTGCCCCAGGCTCTAGAGGAGGTGCAGGGTCCAAGGCATGAGCTGGACAGACAGGCCTGAATGGAAGGGACGAGCAGGCAGCAAAGAGCAGGAAGTGTAACAGAGGGCACCTCGCTCGGCCTGACGGAGCCGGACTGAGAGGCCAAAAAGGCCGGGCCCGGGAAAGAACGCCCACCGTTTCTAGAAGCATCGAGCCTCAACTTCCAGCGAGGGCAGCTCATTATTCCCTCCTTGCCTAAGCTGTCTGGGTGCCCTGTCATGCCTTAACTTTTCACTTTTCTTTTTCTTTTGCAGCAGTGGGCTTGGAAGGATCCCGGAGCTGGCTCCGAGCTACTCTGGAATAAAGTATCTACAGAATTCAAATTCCTTTTTCTGTTGGTAAGAACTGGGCTTCTGTTCCTGTTTTCTTCTCCGTGGCCAAAGGTTCGCTCGCTCTCCAGCAGAGGAGGGGGGCCAAGCCCTGGAAGTTGGCCGTCCTCAGGGCTCCAGGCAGGATGTGGGAGCTGGGGTCCCCTGAAGCCAAAGGCCCCCGTCCTCCTTGGGGGGATAGGCTACTCCATTCTCCAAGGACAGGGGCCTCTCCCCCCATCGTAACAGGGCAATACCCATTTACTTTCCTCTTAAAGAGACACGATTTGACTATTAATTTAAAAAGAGCCTGGGACGCCTGGGTGGCTCAGTTGGTTGGACGACTGCCTTCGGCTCAGGTCATGATCCCGGAAACCCGGGATCGAGTCCCGCATCGGGCTCCCAGCTCCACGGGGAGTCTGCTTCTCCCTCTGACCTTCTCCTCGCTCATGCTCTCTCACTGCCTCTCTCTCAAATAAATAAATAAAATCTTTAAAAAAAAAAAAAGAGCCCAAACGAAGCTATGCTTGCCTCAGCTCACGTGTGGTCTGATTTTAGTTGCCACTTGCAACGTCATGGATTCAAGGAGGGAAAAGTGAATGAAAACCCCCCAGCCTTCACCGACATCTTCACCCAGCAGACAGGTTTCGGCCGCAACCCCCTTCCACGGCTCAGCTGTAATCACTGAAATGCCGCCAGACTTGGTCTCTAAGAAACCCAAAAGGCAACATCCTTCCCTCAAACTTGCCACTTCTTCTGTGTTTCCTAAGCCACCGGACTAGATCGAGTCCCCAGGTGTCTCCCTTGGCCACCGGGCCACGTCTAAGTGATGACCCAGCCCTGAGGCCTCCTCCGGGGACCGCCTCCCAGGGACCGAGGGTGACCCCAGCCTCTGGCCGGCACGTTGGAGGTTCTGGGCCGGCCTGCAGAGCACCACGTGTTCTAAATCAAGGATTACCGGAGTCTCACTACCGAGGGGTGGGTGGTCTCTGGAACGTTCTGGTGTCAAGCATCCGGGGTCCCTGAGAAGGTTGAGTGTCGTGCACCGGCTGGTGCCAGGCGTGCCCCCCTTCACACTCAGGAGGCAGCCCAGCCCGCTCTGGACGTGGCAGACCTTCTGACACGAGGACTGCCTGCTCAGACCGAGCCTGATGAGAGCCCGGCTCTGCGGGGGCCCCCAGGAACGGACACCCGGCTCCCTTCCTACTTCCTGCGTCTCAGTTCCATCACGGAAAAGACCCGGCATCCTTGATCCCACAACCACGGCAGGCACAAGCTCGGAGCAAACGCTAAGGTGGCCCAGACACCGGACGGGTACAGACTCGACTCAGACACAAGTTCAGATCTTAGTTCCATTACACTCTGGGCCCGTGGCCGTGGCCTCAGTTTCCTAATCTGACAAAGGGGTGGGGAGGATGAAGTGCGGTGACGGGCTGGACACCGGGCGGTGCCCGATAAATAAAATACGACCTACTGGGAAGGAGTGAGAGGATCGAGCAGCCCAAGGACATCTGACAGCAGAAGGTGGCAGTGCAAGCCAGCCTCAGCCGTACCCCAGACTTGGGGCCAAGCAGGCCACGCGTGGGATCTTTCTTAACCCTTCAGAGAGCCACTCTGTTAACATCCTCCTTTTACTTTTATTTATTTTTATTTATTTTATTTATTTATTTTTATTTATTTTATTTTTTAAATTGTTTTGTTATTGAAGCCTCTATACCCCCAACGCGGGGCTCGAACTCACAACCCTGAGATCAAGCGTCGCACGCTCTCCCGACCAAGCCTATCACCCTCATTTTAGAAACCACAACAGACAGAATGAGGCTCAGGCAGGTCAAAGTTCAGGCCACTTGGTAACTGGAAAGGACCTGTCGATAAAGGCCCCGATGACACTCTTCCCTCCATATGGCCCCACGAGCACCCCGTGGTGCCCCCCCAACCCCACCCAGCCGGGCACACTCCCTGCCCCTGGAGACCGAGGCCACCTGCCAACCCTCTTGTTGTCTGTGTCCCTCTTGGCCCCCCGCCCCCGCTCCCTGTCCCCTCGGACACGCTCGCTCCCGCAGCCCCCCCACCCTGGCTCTGCTTTGCGACTGCTTCTGCTGGTGCTCTGTGGAGAAAGCCAGGGCTCCTCTCACTTTCGGTGCAGGGTTTAAATGGGATCCTTACCCGGTCCCTGGCCCCACCTCGCCCCCATCCGAGCCCAGGCCCGCGGGACGGCAGGTCACGGTGCTGTGCTGCCACCGCCAAACACACATCTTGTCGGAATCGAGGGTGGCCGGCGAGGCTACAGCAGTCCTGGCCGGCAGTGAGAAGGGGGCTGGCGGCCATTCCAGCGTGGAGAGCCACTGGAGGCCGGGACTAGGGTCCCAGCGATGGTGAGGACGGCGCCTGCCGGGATGGGGTGGATGTGACCCTGCAGAGCAGGACCGAGGCTCTCAAAGAACACCCCCCCCCCCCACAGCCCCGGCCACGACAGCTAGAGCAGAAGCACGGAGCCGCCACCAGCCACTTTAGGCCGGACCCTGGCAGCACTGTGCACAGCGCCTGAAACCTGCCACCCAGTCCCCGTTATCTCGTGCGGGCTCCCTGGCCTCGGCGCTGTGGTCGCCGGAGCTGGACCCGTTTTGGCTCCGGGGGGCTCAGCAGCCTCTTGGCTTCTACCCACCTGATGCCGGGAGCATCCCCAGTTGTGAAAACCGAATGCCCCAGAGGGGACAAGGTCAGCCGTGGGGGAGAGGCACCGCTTTGCCTTTTCTGGAACTGCTCATAAACTGTAACCTGCATTTCAAGTCAAATTGCCAGGAGATTTATTTGCGCCTTAAAAGTTTGAGACGCCCCGCTCTGAACCACCACTTCTCGCCTTCCCGACGCTGGACATCTGGGGGCCAGACTGTTCTCTGTGGGGTGTCCGGGGCACAGTGGGGAGGCAGGCGCAGCACCCGCCCCGCTGTCATGACAACCAAACATGGTATGACCCAGTGTTCCCCGAGGGTCGAGTCACCCACTTTAAGAACCACTGGTCTAATGCCGCGGCCTCGCTAAACCTCGTATTTCTAGACTAACGAAGCCATTCTCCAGGCTCGCTGCTCCGGGTTCTGCTTCCTATCGCCCAGTTATACTGGACCCGCCAGTCGGCCAGAAAAACCAAGCCTTCAGAGCGCCCCTACAGCTTGAGGGAGAAGGAGCTCGGCAGGGCCAGCTGGGAGCTCCCTCTCCTCCAGGGCACCTGCCGGGACTTTGAGCCTGCTGACCCCACCGCACACTGGACGCACACGGACAGCGCTGCCTGGTGACAAGGGAACTTCCTGTTCCCAGGAATGGCCAATAAGCCAGAGCGACCCACAGGACCTCCACGACGGACTCAGGCAGAAAGGCTGGCTTTTCTCCTGCTGCCAACATCACGCCTGGGACCTTTCCAAGTACCCTCCGCCCCTCCCCATACTCCTCTCTGGCCAGCCCTCACTCAGGAGTTTCAAAGCAGAGAAAGGGCCAAGCTGAAAATCAGTAGCTCCACCTCCCCCGGGACCCCCCCCCCGAGGGGCCCCTACAGGTCAGCCGGCCCCGCTCCTTCCCCAGCTGGGTGAAGGGGCCCAGACACCTTAAGCCCTCTGCCCAACCTGCAAGGCCTGATGTGGGGGGCGGGAGCTCTGGGGATAGTTTTGAAATGATCCCCTTAAAAGAGAATGTTTAAGGGAGGCTACGGTTCCTGAACAATGACTTGCCTAACCTGGCACTGGGTCACAGCTCATTTCCTGGAATGCGGAGGAGCATTTCTTTGGAAGGAGGGAGCTTTCTGGGTACACAACGGACCTCCAGCCGTCCTGCTGCCCCAGGTGATAGGACGCACCCTGTGTTCTCTCCTTAATCTCCTGGGGGATCTCCGTGTAAGGCAGAACTTACTCATTTTGATTCCACGAACACTTGATGTAACTGGAGCTTAATTCCTGCCCCTTGGGCTGGCGGCTAACAAGCTTGCCATATATATATGTATATACATATATATATATATGACCTGCTTTTATTTGTTCTGGAACACAAATGACATCCCATAACACGTTTTGGCTGCAAAGGAAAGTTGGGAAGCTTTGCTCAGATGCTTTACATCGTACCGAGCCATCAGCTGGAGCGCGGGCACGCAAGTGCCAAGGACATTTGCTCGGGGCATTCAGCTACAGACTGAACTGCCCAGGAAAAAAAAAGAAAAGCCAATCGGTACAACTAAAGCAGATCTCACCACGGAGCTGTTTGACTGACCGCGGGCGCGGGGTTGATACAGGTGGGTCGGGTCGGCTGCTGCGGCCTTAGTCAGACAGATCGCCTGGGAGAGGAGCAAGGCAGGATGGAGCCCCCACCGAAAACCGGCACTGACTAACACGCCCCATTTATAGCCCTGGCCGGTGGGCGGGGTGCAGAGGGCGGTGCAGGGGGGTTGGGGGGGGAAGAAATGTGTCACCGGCTTTGAATGAAGTTCAGGGGCAGTGTTTACCCAAGCAACGAGCCCTGATAAACATTCGCTATCTCTGGCTCGCTGAGGAGGAGGTGTGGGAGTGACACTGTTTGGATCAGAATCCTCCCAGTGGCTGCAAAGTGCCCATCGTCAGGAGGAGGGTGTCCCGCTCCTGGTAGTGGGGACACACCTGCTTCCCCAAGAAGAGTAATATGCCCGTTCCCCGGAGGGTCACCTGCGTTCCCAACTTTTTAGCAGGAATAGCAAGGAACACTAGGCTCTGGGTCTGGTTCCCGTCACCAGCCACGCTCATGTGTGGATGCCGACACGTGTGGCCCACTGGGTTCAAGTCCTGGCTTTTCTGATATTCTCCAGCAGCCGCAAGGAAAACATGATGCTGGAAAGCACTCGAGAAGGTTGGTCAGGTAATGATTTTATAAACACGAGGAATCTGATCAAAAAAGAAATTCCACTGAAGACGGAAATAAGTCTCCAGTGGCGAGCAGTCTACGGCACAAATGGCTGGAACTTGGTTTTTTCCCCCTTCCATCAGCTCCTCCGGCTTTATACAGAATGAAATGTCAAAATGGCAGCAGCACGCCTTCTGCCCAGGAGACCCCAGGTGGACCCCGGTCTACCTGCCATGGCAGATCAAACGCAAGTATAATTTCATCAGAGAAAAATATATGCAGATGTTCAATTAAAACCTGCCGCCCGCAGTCCTGGCGCTCTCCGCCGGCTCTCATTGTTTGCTGAGTAACAACGGTTGCCAGGGACAACGCAGTCCACTCCCGTCTCTAAGAGCCTGTTGCTGGGCAACAGCAAGAATACTTCCCAAACCAAACAATGTCATCCCCGGAGCAATCCCCTCTATCTCACATTAACCAGATCTAAAAAACAAAATAAAACAAAACAAAAAAAACCCTCCCAAATATGTAATCTATTATTTTCAGAAGCCCTAAGAGAAAGGCAAATAATCTCTTCTCCATAGCAACCCAGGGGGAAACAGTTTACCATATTTGTTCTGAAATAACAAAACCCAAGAAGGACCAGCTTTCCCCACAGTCAGCATCAGAGCAGGGACTTCTAAAGTCCTTCCTGGTGCCGGGAGGAGAAAGTGCCTTTTTCTCCAAGAGGAAAGAACTTATTTATCATCGGGCAAACAATGTGGGATATTCATAGCTGCACACGGGTTTTCTGGGCAGGGATCATACAAACTAAAACAAACTGGGGATTGAGCTCTTTGAAAAAGATGTAAGAACAGAGGAGTAGATACCTAGTTTAAAGAACTTTTGAAAATGTCATGTGTACAGATAAATAGGTTGCAAACAGATCGTTGACTCAGCATTAGAAATGCTTCCTGGGACTTTGCAGGAAGGAACCCAGAGCATCTGGCATCCCCGCGTCTGCTTTTCCTGCCCCACTCAGCAAGAGGAAGAGGAAGAGGAAGCCAGGCCTGGGAAGCAGAGGGACACATGGCCCCGGAAAGAGGTTACAGGGAGGTCCCTAGTGTTGGCAAATCTTGACCCACAGAGAAAAAAAAAGCCAAAAAACTGAGGCTAACCTCAAAGCCAACCTAGTCTTGGCTCTGTCCAGAGAAGTTTCAGCTTTGGAACTTGGAACAGAAGAGGACAGCACCCCATCTTACAAGGGGAGGGCAGAGTTCTAAGGGATATAAAATAAGGCTTTTGCCTTATTTCGATGGGGGTGGGGGGAGTGTGGCCAAGGATCTTAAAACCTGTTGGCAGAATGGGAAGCCTGTGGCTCTAGCCACAGTGGGTCCACATTTCAGGTTCTAAAGGCACCAGGCATTAGCAGATCTGTGTGTGATTAAGGCATAACCCGGTAACTCTCAGCCCAGGTTTGGCTGACAAAACCTGGCCTTTGAGACAGACACGAAGACACAGAGAAACCTTCTTTTCATAAGAGAGCATCCGGGAGATGTTCTTAGAATAAACAGGTTGGAATGGACATGTCTCCTTGAGAATAAGGGGAGGCAGATGCCACACTGTTAAAATCTGAATGGGGGCTCCAGGAGGATGGAGGCTTTGAAGCCAGACTCTTAGGCCGTTAATGTGTGGCAAAGCGGTAATGCTGATCCCCAGGATGGAGGAGAGACCACCAGCAGCCCCGCTCCCGCCGCCGAGGGGACACTGCCAATTCGGCCAGGACACCGTATCTAAAGGGAGGCTCTGGCACCCAGCTGTGAGCATCCCAAACCCCATCTCTGGAAAGAGGACTGAAACGGCGGTGGTCCTACGTGCCTTATTCATTGATCTCAATAAAACATATTGAGTGTCTAGCATGGGCCGGGCATTGCCCAGTCATCAAAACAGACAAAATTCCCTTCCCTTATGGAGCTTACATTCTAACAGGTGGTGGGGGTGGGTGGGGAGGGACAGAAATTGTAAATAAGATATGAAAATCTATAGTATGTCAGAAGGTGCTAGGTGCCAGGGGTGGGGGTATGGGGTAAAGCAGAGGCAGGGAGCACTGGGGTGAGCTGGGGCTGCAATCTTTACAGGATTGATGAGTGCCTCCCTGAGAAGACTCGAAGGACACAAGGAAAGTGAGGGACAAGCTATTCAGATACCTGGGGGAAGAGCATTCCTGTGGAGGGAATAGCCAGTGCAAAGGCCCTGAGGCTGGTGACCTGAGCCGAGTGAGGCAGGAGACAAGGAGGAGGGGAAAGGGTCCACACAGACGATCATACAGGCTTCAGCTTTTGCTCGGGGTGAAGTGGAAGTGATCACAGGGTTTCAGCCAGGGATGACCTGACCTGACTTGGTTTTAACCAGGTCCCTCCAGCTGCTGGGCTGAGAAGAGGGAAGAAGGAAAAGGAAGGAAATAGAGCAGTTAAGAGGGCAGTGTGATGATCAGGTGAGAGATGGCGACGTGGCTGCACTGGAATGACAGCCGCAGAGGGGGGCAGAGCACTCAGAATGTGGATAAATCTTCGAGGTGGAGTCAGGAGGATCTGCTAATGGGTTGGATGTAGAGCGTGAGAGAAAGGAGTCAAGAGTGGCTCAAAGATTTTTGGCAAGTGAAAGGATGAGAGCAGGAAAACTGCAGGAGAAGTAGGCCTGGGGAGCACCCAGAAGAGGAGTTTTAAAGGTGTGAGGTGTGAGAGGCTCTTAAGACACTATGTTGGGATGCTGAGAAAGCCAGCGGAATATATATGTAAGGGCCTGAGGGGAAAGAGGTTGGCTGGAGCCATCAGTGTACAGATGACCTGGGCTGGAGTATCACTATATAGAAGTAGAGATGTGGAGTGTCTCAGGATGTGGATTGAAGCCAGTAGTGTGTGTGGGTGACATGGGCTGGAGCCATCAGTGTACAGATGACCTGGGCTTGAGTATCACTATATAGATGTAGAGATGTGGAGTATCTCGGGATGTGGATTGAAACCAGCAGTGTACAGATGGCCTTTTTAAGGCCATGAGCCTGGCTGAGCTCCTCAAAGGAGAGCAGAGAAGAGACCCAGGGCTGGGCTCTTTGGCTCTCCACCACTTAGAGATCCTAAAGAGAAGGAAATACAACAAACGAGATGTAAAAGAAGTACGAGCAAGGGTATCCTGAGTACTGATCGAACTGGGGGCGGGGGGAACTGACCACTGGACAGATCGCTGTGACATGACAGAGCAGTTCAGGGGAACCCTGTAGGCAAAGTCCACAAATGTTGACATGGATTCAATAGTGGCCGAGAGTTGTAGAACTGGAGACTCCAGGCACATGCAGCTCTCGGGACGTCTCTGCTGGAAAGAAAGGGAAGGGAAGGGCATGGCCACTGGTGGGGAATTCCAGGCAAGAGAGGATTTCTGACATGGAAGAAGTAATAGGTGTGCACTGGGATGGGCAGGACCCGGTGGGAGGGACTGGGTACCCGAGAGAGAGTGGTGAACGGTTGGCGGCATGTCTGTGCATGGACGCGATGGGACGGAGAGATCTTGCAGGAGTGAGGGGCTGGCCGGAACCTGACCATGGACATTCGTCCGCCAGCCCAGGACAGAAGGCAGAGCCTCAACCCAGATGCAGGGAGGTGGGGGTGCCCCCAAGTCATCTTTGGGAGCTCTCAGTCCCCCATTGCATCCCTCAGCCAGGGGATCCCCCCATGATGATTCCAGTGCCCTCTGAAGTCTTCTCAAGCCCGGGAGAGCCAGACCTCCGGCCCCTGCAAGGCTGTTGGGAGGCCTCTACCCTCAACGAGGAGGATGGCTGGAAGCTTTGGAGTGGGAATGGGACATCATGCAAGACGCCTCGGGTCTGAAGCTCTCCCATCAGTCTCCTGCACAGCCAGGCAGAGTAGGGCCAGCTGGAGCTGGGGACAAGCCCAGCTGACCACGCACAGGCCTAAAAGTCTGTGTTTCCCCCAAATTCATACGTGGGAACACCCAATGTCCAAAGTGTTAGGGGGGTTATGGGGAGGGGGTGAGGTCATGAGGGTGAAGCCCTCCCGGGGAGCTCCCTCTACCCTTCTGCCCCGTGAAGCCACAGCAAGATGTCTGTGACCCAGAAGAGGGCCCTCGCTGATCATGGCGGCACCTCGTCTCCCAACTGGGAGCCATGCGTTCCTGTGGTTTAGAAGCCAGACCGTCTGTATGGTTACAGTGACCTGAGCCATACCCACACTCGCCCCCCACCCCGCGGTCTCCCCACCAAACAGCCTTACAGAACTCACACACGACTGACTCTTTTCATTGCCTCCTTTAGGACGAGTCAACACCTCTTTTCAAATTCACCAAAATGTCCGATCTTTCCACGCCCCACTGTTACCAGAGGTTAGTTCGAATACGCCAAATTCTTCTGCCATGTCAACATACAAATGCTCAAGCTCAAATAAGAAAAAGTCCTAGGGGCGCCTGGGTAGCTCAGTGGGTTAAAGCCTCTGCCTTCGGCTCAGGTCATGATCCCAGGGTCCTGGGATCGAGCTCTGCGTCGGGCTCTCTGCTCAGCAGGGAGCCTGCTTCCTCCCCTCTCTCTGCCTGCCTCTCTGCCTGCTTGTGGCCTCTGTCTGTCAAATAAATAAATAAATAATCTTAAAAAAAAAAAAGTCCTAGAGTCGCACTGAAAAACAGAAGTGTATTTCTTGCTAAGTCATGCTAGAACTATGTGAGATTACCCAAAAATTTAATGTAAGATAAACAAGCGTGGCCAGGAAGCCTGCTGTCCTGCTGTGGGAGTTGCAGAAGTAGAGGCCTGCGGCGGGGGCCATGTCCAGGGCGGACGTCACAGTGCGCTCTGGTCTGCTGGGGACACCGCCCGTTGGTAGCAGGGCCTTAAGTCTCCAGGGTATAGCTGCCCCTCGAGGGGCCTGGGACCCAGAATCTAGTCAGAGACCCAACAGCAGGACCCAGGGATCACTGAGGAAATGAAAATGAAGCCACAAAGGGCAGAACTGGAAATGTTCATCCAACCTGTCATCTCCCTCCTTGCCTGGTCTCCACTGTCCAGTCCTACGAGAACAAAAGGACATTCTATTTCTGTCCCCATGAAAGTATCAACCCCAGTGCAAAATAGTTAAAAAAAAATGTTAAACTCATTATTCTAATTAAATCCAAAGAGAGAAATCTTGGAGATACTTTAGGTTGTTTTTTTTAAAAGATTTTATTTATTTATTTGACAAAGAGAGATCACAAGTAGGCAGAGAGAGGAGGAAGCAGGCTCCCCGCTGAGCAGAGAGGCCGATGTGGGGCTCGATCCCAGGACCTCAGGATCATGACCTGAGCCGAAGGCAGAGGCCTTAACCCACTGAGCCACCCAGGCACCCGATACTTTAGGTTTTTAAATGAAACTAATTAATTCTAAGAAGATACACTAAAATTGATTCCATTTTAGAAAGGGATTCTAATGATAAGGTTGGGGGAAAATGTTTTTTTCTTTTTTTAATTTAAAAAGGTGCCATAAAACCTTGAAGATATTTTAACTGGCTTTTTTATTGCACGAAGATTTGCGATGGGCCTTCGTCTTCCTTGGGAGATGCTCTTGGCTGGCACGCGGCTGGGCAGGACTGGCAGGCAGGAGACCAGGGAGCTATTTGCACTGTCCCCACAAACACCCGGCTTTGTGAGCTGCTGGCTTGGAACTCCGTTCCCAGCTCCATATTAAGTCAGCTCCCAAGGCAGAGCAAAAGATAATTTTGGAAAAAACTGGAATAAAATGTTCTGGCTCTGCTTGGAAGGTGGCAAGAGCCACCACGAGAGGAGTCCCTGGAAACAGAACTTGAGTGAGGGTGAGCGGCCTCCCCTGACCACCACCACCCCCCAGCCCCTGTTCAAGTCCCCCCCAGGTCCAACACTGCTTCCAGTCCTCCTTTGCTTCTTCTAGAAGTCTCGGGGGTTAAGATCAGCCTAGCTGCTGGGTGATCCTGACCATCGTCGCTTTGAGAAGCATTCACGACTACTGCAGCATGATTTTTAAAAAGATAAATATTTGAGAGATTTTCATACAGGTGAGATTTGAGACTATTGAGATAAAGAAAGAAAGGTTGAACCAATAAAAAGCCCTCCGAGGCTTACTACCAACGGGAAGAACGGAGACACGATGGCATCCTGGGAAAGTCAAATCTCTCTCCCGACGCAAATTTCATGCTTCAGATGCAATGAAATGTGGTGGGCCGACTTTCAGTGCTGTGGGCCAACTGGCCCTCTCTGGGGATCTGCGGCATCTACTCAGCCTCTCACTCAGCGTGCTAATGAGGGGAGTGTCCGGGGGGATGCAGGACAGCAGCAGAAAGCTGCCAGCCGCTTCCCTCTCTAGCAGACGCCAACTCTGCATCTTGTCTTCACTTGTGTGTGACCATGGCCAACCACGAAAGGACTTCCTGTGGCCGTGAGACAGGCTTCCCCAGGCTGTGGGGGTTCTGGGCAGCGCCCCAGTCAAGGTCAACACTCCAGCAGCCAGAAGACAGAGGCGGGGCAGCCTGCCCAAAGCAACCCCCCAAAAAACGGGGACTGCTGGGCCCAGATTGGGGGCAGCTGTGGGGCTGGGGGCAGGGCAAGGTGCACCTAGGGAAAGAGTGCTCGCTGAGAGAGAGAGAGAGAGAGAGAGATCAAGGGGACAGTGCCCTCCCTGTAGC
Source organism: Mellivora capensis (assembly GCA_004024625.1). Taxonomy (NCBI): domain Eukaryota; kingdom Metazoa; phylum Chordata; class Mammalia; order Carnivora; family Mustelidae; genus Mellivora; species Mellivora capensis. Next base: position 72,789 of record PISX010007162.1, read on the forward strand.
ATTTCCCCTCACTCCTCCTCTCCTCTGGGACCAGCACATTCCTCCCGTTGAGTGCGCAACAGGGGAAAGCGTCCAGGGCCTGCATGTCTTCCCCTTGACAAGCAGCACGAAAAAAGCGAGGACACCAGATAAATAAGACCCTTCTAGCTGGCCACAGGCAGCCAGTGACTCAAGCCTTCCAGAGCTTCCATTTCTTCATTGGTGAATGGAGAAAATCAAGTCTGCCTACCTCTGTGGGTCACTGTGCTAAAGAAAACGAAGCCTACGAGGCATGGGGTTTCCTCGCTAGCCGCAACCGCTAGCCGCAACCGCAGTAAGTATTCGATAAATGTCAGTAAATGCCATTGCTGTGATTCCCTCCATTAAGGGGGCCAAGAGCGTCTGCCGATTTGTGCCTATTTAAATATCTGAAACTCTAAAAGCGGGATGCGCTTTGCTATTTGTGATTTCAGCGTTCATTCCTGGGCCTATCTGTGGGACTCGTTGTTTCGCCGATACTTCGTACTCCTTTCTGTCCCAGCATCGGGCCAATGGAGCGGCTTTCCTTCCAAGTTAATATCGTGGCCTTGCAGTTACAACAATTACATTTGATCATCGCTCCTGTTGCCTGCTCAGGAACCGCATTCTGCTGTGCAGAACTCGGGCCAGCTGCGGGGGAAGCAGAGGGTTCCTGGCCCAAAGCAGGGTCGGCCTCCGAGCACCCCTCAAAGTCGAGGACGTGTCTGAGCCCGCGAAGTCAGATGGGGAGGAGCTGGCCAGAAGCCAGCTGTCCATCCACTGATGACACAAAATGCGGTCTAGCCATATGACAGAATGTTACTCGGCCATGAGGACTGAAGCTCTGACCCACGCCATAGCGCGGGGACCTTGAAAGCACGACGCTCAGTGAGAGAACTGGACGCAGAAGGCCACGGATCGTAGGGCTCTGTTCGTGTGAAACGTCCAGAACGGGCAAATCTGCAGAGTGGGCTAGCGGGTGCCAGGGCCTGGGGGTGGGGGCCGTGGGGCGACCGCTGCTGGGGATGGGGCTTCTTTATGGGGTGAGGGCAATGTTCTGGAGTTAGACGGTGGTGATGGCCACATAACCTTGAGGCTGTATTAGAACCCACTGACTTAGACACTCTAGATGGGCCAACTTTGTGATAAATAAAATATACCCCCCAAAAGCTACAAAACTAAGATATAAGGGTAACATATCCCCGATAGCATTACTTGAGGTCGCAAAAAATTATAAACCACTTAAATGTTCCTCAATAGTGAAATTGTTCAATTATGGCACATCCTTGCTATGAGGCTATGAGGGCATCAGAAAAAAAACGCAGTGTGTTCTCTAAAGTAGCTCTGCCTGGCACAAGGCAGGCTCGCAAGTATTTAAAGAATAAATTCATATAAAAATGATGCAGCTATATAGGTCATAAAAACAGGTGAATTCATTAAAAAGGTCTAGAAGGACACAAAGCATATTACTAACTGGGCTTTCCTCATGGGAGGTGAGGGAGACAGGAAGATGAAAGAAACTTTTGGGGCGCTTGGGGGGGCTCAGTCGGTTAAGCGTCTGACTCTTGATTTTAGGCTCAGGTCACGATCTCAGGGTCATGAGGTTGAGCCCCGCCATCAAGCCTGCACAGGGCTCCACACTGGTGGGGGAAACTGCTTTGGCCTTTCCCTCTGCCACTCTTGCTCTCTCTCTCTCAAGGAAAGAAAGAAAGAAATATAATCTTAAAAAAAAGAGAGAAAGAGAAACTTTCATTTCTTAATTGACTTCCATGGATGATGGTCCTTTATAGGAACACGACTTTTGTATTACTTATGTATCATTTTAACAGCTGGGATAACATCTGTAAGCACTGGAAAGCACATCAGTTCTTTTTTTTTTTTCCAAGTAACTTTGCACATTGTGCCTAGTGAATGCGGTGTGCACAGGGAATACCGCTAGTGTTCAACTCACTTGATCTACACTATGTATGCTGCCACTCCTGTGACCAGAGGTTTAATAGGAATTCAACATTGAACATCGACAGGACATTTCTTGGACAGACCAACAGTGGTGGATTCATACAAGGGACTACAGCTCAGAGAGACAAAGAACAAGCCATTGAGGCATGCAACGATGAACGTCAAAGGTATCACGCTGAGTGACGGGACTGGAAGCAGAGCATGGCAGCTAGGGGTCAAGGGTGGAATTAGGGTCTGGCAGCTCAAGAGAATTCACTGGGGTGTTGGAGCTCCGCACCCTCTTGGTGGGTGCTGGTTCCAAGGATCTATGTGTGTGTGTGAAAACTCACAGAGCGGTACACCCCGAAAGGTAAACATGACTGTATGTAAATGTGAGGTATAAATAAACAAAAAGGAACAAACTAACTGTTTTGGGTACCAGGCACTAGTCCAGGCTCTGTGAACAAGCCAGATCTTGGGGTGCTGACATCTTCATGCAGGGGAGTCAGACAGGAAAGCAATCACCAGATATACAAGGTTATTTCAGAGAGATCTGGGCCAGGACAAAAGGACACAGCAGAGGGACAGAGCTGGCAGGGAGGGATGATGGAAAGGGGTGCCCAAGCTTTTGCCAGGCTGGTTAAGGGTGTCATGAAGGATGGCACTGAGCTGAGACCCCTGGCCAGGCACAGGAAGATGGAAGACAGCATTCTCAGTACGGGGAATAGTAGGTGCAAAGGTCCTGTGGCAGGAGAGGGCAGGGAGCTGGAGAGAGCAACAGGGACCCTGAGGACCTAGTCAAAAGTCTGGATTTTAGGGGCAGCTGGGTGGCTCAGTGGGTTAAAACCTCTGCCTTCGGCTCAGGTCATGATCCCAGGGTCCCGGGATCAAGCCCCACATCGGGCTCTCTCTCAGCAGAGAGCCTGCTTCCCCCTCTCTCTCTGCCTGCCTCTCTGCCTACTTGTGATCTCTGTCAAATAAATAAATAAAATCTTTATTTAAAAAAAAAAAGTCTGGATTTTATTCCAGTTCCTGAGAAAAGCCCAGAACAAGATATTCTGGTTTACATTCTTAAAAGAGCACTCTTCTTAGACTACTGGGAGAACGAGTAAAAGCAGGAAAACCAGACAGGAAGTTCCCATGGCACTTACTATTTCAAGATTTTAATAATAATTAATGCTTAAGTTCTTTTTTTTTTTTTTTTTTTTTAAAGATTTTATTTATTTATTTGACAGAGAGAGATCACAAGTAGGCAGAGAGGCAGGCAGAGAGAGAGGAGGAAGCAGGCTCCCCGCTGAGCAGAGAGCCTGATGTGGGGCTCGATCCCAGGACCCTGGGATCATGACCTGAGCCGAAGGCAGAGGCTTTAACCCACTGAGCCACCCAGGCGCCCCAATGCTTAAGTTCTTAATTGAGCTTATTAAGACCTATATATGGAAGGTGGACAGGAAAGACGTCATTTTATAAAGAAGCCAAGTAACATTATAAGCCCAGTAAACGAAGGGTTAACTAATTAAGTATTTAGTCACCATGAAAATAAATGATGGCCTCTACAATTTTAATGCAGGTAATTATACACTTACTCAATCACCACAGCCCACAAGCATCAGCTTGCTTATTAATTCAGTGTTAATCTTCCCTATTGACTTATAGATGCCATTATCCAAAAATTAAATAATTTACAAGTATACACTCATTTTTTAAAAAGGCACATAAAAAAATAGACGGAGGACCTGGACAAGGCGTTGAATCTGTAGTTTGGTTATAGTTACGCACTGGTGGGTATTAATATAGTATGCTAATTTCAATCAGGGTTGGCCAACTTTTTCTTTAAAGGGCCAGAGAACCTTTTTGGCTTCACAGGCCGTAAGGTCTCTGTCGAAACTACTTAGCTCTCACTGTTTCTAGAAAGCAGCCCAAGTCTTTAAGTAAGGAATGAGCACGGCTGCCTTCAGAGCCCCACTGGAGCCTGGGGCAAAGGAAATCAGCAACCCTGACCTGTCTTTAAAATGTTGACATTTTGGGGCGCCTGGGTGGCTCAGCGGGTTAAAGCCTCTGCCTTTGGCTCAGGTCATGAGCCCAGGGTCCTGGGATTGAGCCCCGTGTCAGGCTCTCTGCTCAGCAGGGAGCCTGCCCTCCTCCCCTCTGTCTCTGCCTACTTGTGATCTCTGCCTGTCAAATAAATAAATAAAATCTTTTTAAAAAATGTTGATATTTTGCTCATCCTGGATTTTTTGGTGGCATTTCTTTTGATGTTTAAAATACTGCATTAAAATAGTACTTATGTTGACAACTGAGTTTTTGGGGTGCCTTAGATTGTGTGCCCACGGTGAGTGCCTCACTTGCCTTACTCTAGTCCTGGCCTGGGGTCTGGTCCAATAAAACTTTCCTTATGGACATTGAAAATTGGAGTTTCACATAACTGTCATGTGTCACACAATAGCCTTCTTTTGATTTTTTTTTTTTTTCCAACCGTTTGAAAATGCAGAAGATATTCTCAGCTTGCAGGACTTCCATCAACACCCAGACCCAGAACACCAGACATCCGTATTTGGGGCAGAACACATCTGAACTTGCTGTGGAATCGGTCCTCGGTCTGCCTCGTGCTTTCCTTTCTAGTAAGGACCACTGACTCTGAAATGTAACTGTCCCCAGCAACAGTGTGCAAGCCAACGGAGTTAGCGACGTACGCATGAACCGAGTACACGAGCACAGAATTCGTAGGGTCTTTACTAAAGCTATGTTCCTAGGTTTCAGCAGGTGAGACGGGACTCCCAAAATAGGAACTATGGAGAAAGATAACATAATCCTAGAAGATACAACTGGAGAGTCTATTATTATTCTTTTGGATTGTGGTAACATACAGAACGGGATTTATCGCTGGAACGGTTCGGTGAGCACGCCAGCTCATTTCCGTTGTTGGGCAAACCCCCCCACTGTCCGTCTTGCCAAAACTGAGACTCTGTCCCCATTAAACAGTATCCCCACCCCCTCAATTGTCCCCCTGGCTCCCATTATCAACTTTCTGTCTCTGTGGATCTGGCTTCTCTTGGGCCCCCACAATGGGAGAATCATACAGTGTTTTTGTGGCTGGCTTAATTCACTTGAGCATAATGTCCACCAGGTCCAAAAACGTTGTAGCAGGTGTCAGATTTCCGTCCTTTTCACGCGGAATGGTATCCTCCGAACCACAGCTGTGTATATCCATTCACCTGTGGATGGATGCCTGGGAGGGTTCCACCTCTTGGCTAATCGGGAAGCATGCTGCTGTGAACGTGGGTGTCCAAGTCTGTGTTTTCAGTTCCTTGGGTCTACACCCAGGAATCTAGTGTGAGGTAAGGGTCCAGCTTCCTTCTTTTGCAGGCAGATATACAGTTTCCCAATATGATTGGTGGGAAAGACTGTCCCTTCCCTACTGAATGGTCCTGGCACCCTCGTTGGAATAAGATATTGTAAAGAAGCCTTTAAAGTACAATATGTGAAGATCTAATCTTGTCAGAGAGGGCACTCAAAATATGAATTTGTGGGCGCCTGGGTGGCTCAGTGGGTTAAGCCTCTGCCTTCGGCTCAGGTCATGATCTCAGGGTCCTGGGATCGAGCCCCGCATCGGGCTCTCTGCTCAGCGGGGAGCCTGCTTCCTCATCTCTCTCTCTCTCTCTGCCTGCCTCTCTGCCTATTTGTGATCTCTCTCTGTCAAATAAATAAAAAATATAAAAAAAATATGAGTTTGTGAAAGAACCTGACATAAATGAGGTGAATTCTACTTTCCCCTTGCAATAGTGAGGGGTATGTCTGTGCATGCTTTCTGTCTTCCGTGGAGACTTTCTCATGATTATTTTCAAATGGAATGTTTGTGTAGCTGACCGCACATCTCCACAGAGATACCCACAGCATATGAGGACCCTCGCCTTTTCTGTTTATTACCAAAGTGTTAGATTTCCATCTGATTTCTGGCCCTTCTAAAAAAACCCAGAGACTGTTTGGAAGTGGTTTAAACTCTGCCACATGCCCATTCATGTAGCTAAAGCCGGATCCTATAACTTGGTCTGTGAATTCACAAGGGTCACACTTCAGAGAGTCCATGAACCTGAACTTGAACGTGAAGTTTAAATGCAGGTCACGTGTGTTTACACCTGTTCTTCTAGGGAGAAATTCCCAACTTTCGGCAGTCTCCCAAAGAGGTCCAGACTGAGGAAAGGTTAGGAAGCACTGGGCTACTTGTCTTTTGTCTTGACATTGTGCCAAGACAAATGCCACTGTGCATTTGTCTTTTTTTAAACTTAAGCTGATAAACTCGAGGACTCTAGTTTAGACAATCCTCGTTGTATGACCCAGGCAGGTCGGTGGTCTTAAGGAGAAAGTGACACAATTCTCTTCCTGGAAGGAGGGGCGCGATGGCAGCCCTGGGCCCCAGTCACAGACAGCCGAAACACTGGGCCAGTGACCACCACAGGAGGCGAGTGAGTCACACACCCCATCTCTAGCAGGAAGCCACAGTCTGAAGGCAGCTAGGCTTCTTTCCCACCAGCCCACATTTAGGAATTCAAACAGTCCAGGAATGGGTTGTGCTAAGAAGTAGCTATACCTTCAATGTCCACCTCGGCAATAATTAACCCACAGGCCACCAAGCCCAGGACTGCCACAGATTTGCAACCTGAGAAAGAAACATCTGCCAGCAGGAAATAGAGAGGAGAAGGAAGAGGTCACAGTTTTTTATAGGGTCCACCCCAGCTGAACCAAGAAAACATACCTAATTTGCCATCTTTGCTAGCAACAAGGAGATTAAGGGGAGGCCCCACTGACTTTTCTTTTTATTGAAGAGGGATAGAGAGAGAGAGAGTGACCACGAGAAGGGAGAGGGGCAAAGGGAGAGGAAGAAGCAGACTCTCCTCCCAGTGGGGAGCCCGACATGGGGTTCGATCCCAGGACCCCAAGACCACGACTGGAGCAGAAGGCAGATGCCCAACCGACTGAGCCACCCAGCTCTCCCACGCTTATCCAGAGAAGCCCAACACCAGTCCTGGCTCAAGCAGTGATTCCTAGGAATGTCTTAATTCTAAAAAACTGGGCTACAACAGAAGATTTTGAGATCATGCAGAATTCATTTTAAGTGGGATTTTAGCGCAATCTGAAATGGCTGAAATGTGGAAATAGTCAGCTTTTTTTGATCTCTAAACACTGGTTTTCCTCCTTACTGATGAGCCATCACACATTTTTACTTCTTCTGAGTCACTGTTCCAAGTGTGTTGCAATAAGAGGACTAGTGGTTAGAGAAGTCAGTTTCTCCCACATGGGAGCCCACCTCCTTGCACCTGCAGCAGTAACTTATCTCAGAAATCACTCCTGGGTGCCATGATTTGCACACCAAATCCCCCCAGAGCTGAGGCAACCTGTCAAAAGAAAGTGTTCGAGTACTGGAGAGCCAGAGACCAGAAAGAAGAGAAACATGCTTCCCGGCCACTGAGCAACTTCCCACCCTAGAGTGTTGGTCTAAACCTGACCCTGGCTCTCGGGGGCCTGAAAGATGAGAAGGAATGCCATGGAGAAAAAAGCCAGGGTGCTGCAGAATTAAGAAAAAAAAAAAAGGCACAGTCTCAGAGACATAAAAAGGCAAAGGGGGCTCAGCCGGCAAGATGGATGTGGTCAGCCGAAGACTCTCCTTAATTATAGCAAACAGAAGCTAATAAAGTAAGTATCATTCCTCTTGCCATTGGAGGAAGCAAAAAAAATATATATATATAGTAATGTTAATCACTAGCAGAGAGTCTAAGGTGTTCATGACTCTCCGAATCAGCATCGTCTTTATATACGCGTGATGTTACACTAGCACTAGCTCTAGTCGAATATAACCTGGACTGTTTGTTAGACCAGCTCTTGGTCAACTTTTTCGGTAAAGGGCCCAATAGCAAATATTTGCGGGTCAGATCGTCCCTATTGACACTTACTCAATGCCTCTATTGGAGGGCAAAGACCACCACCAATAAGATGTACACTAATGAGCATGGCCATCTGCCCACAAAATTCCATTTATGGATACTGAAATGTAAATTTCACATGACGTCATATGTTCCCAAATATATTATCATTCTGTTTATTTTTTTCAACCATTTGAACATAAAAAGTTATTTATGAGCTCCTGGCCATCCAGAATCAGGCGGCAGGTTGGATTTAGCCCAGGAGCTGGTTTTCTGAACCTGTACTAGATTAAAATGTTTGGACTTCTCTAAAAGACAGCCTAAAATAGTTCTGGATAAAGAGACAGGAACCAAACAGCACATTTCATTTACAAACAGCATTCTGGAAATCGCTGTGCCCATATGGTCAGGGACGCTCTTGTATAGGAGGACAGCCCCCATGTCCTGTTGATTCTGACCCTGCTGCCCTTCCACTGCCTTGCCATAGTTCTTTTTTTAAAAATATTTTATTTGTTTATCTAACACAGAGAGAGAGATTACAAGTAGGCAGAAAGGCAGGCAGAGAGAGGGGGAAGCAGGCTCCCCACTTAGCAGAGAGCCCGATGTGGGCTCTGAGATCATGACCTGAGCCGAAGGCAGAGGCTTAACCCACTGAGCCACCCGGGCGCCCCAACCTTGCTGTAGTTCTGACGTGTGTCCTGCACCTTCACGATTCAGGGTCTTTGGGCATTTCAGAGAGGAAGAGAAATGCATGGATGTAAGAAAACTGTGGGAGATGACATCTTTAAATAGCATTTCTCCAAAGAAGGTATACAAATGGCCACTGAGCACATGAGAAGATGCTCAACATCATTAGCCATCTGGAAGATGAAAGTAAAAAACCAAACAAGTACCACCACACACCGACTGGGTTGGCTATGTCAAAAGCAAGGGAAAGCAGCGTGTCGGTGAGGAGGAACTGGAGCCCTCCTATGTGGCTGGTGGGAATGGAAAATGGTGCAGCTTCATGGAAAACACTTGGCAGTTCCCCCAAGAAGTTGAATACCAGTGACCATATGACCCAGTAACTCCACTCCTGCGTATCTACCCAAGAGAAATGAAAATCTATCTGCACACAAAAGCCTGTCCACACGTGTTCACAACAGCATTACCGGTAACAGCCAGAAAGTAGAAGCCACCCAAATGTTCATCAACAGACGACTGTGGCCAATCCATATGCTGGAAGATTACTCAGCCGTGAACAGGGGCAAGGCGCTCACACGCACTGAACCCACGATGCTCAGTGAGGGAACCAGACACAGAAGGCCACACGGGGTGTGAGTCCACATGTGGGAGATGTCCAGAACAGGCATATCCATGGACAGGAAGGGGGCTCGTGGGTGTAAGGGGATGCGGGGGTGACTGCTTAATGGAATAGGGTTTCTTTTGGGGGTCATGGAAATGTTCTAGAGTTAGATGGTGGTGTGATGATGGTTGTGTAACATTTCAGATATCCTAAAAACCACTAAATTGTCCTTTAAAAAGATCCATTTTTTAAAAAGATTTATTTATTTTAGAGAGAATGAGCACAAAAGCCAGGGGGAGGGGCAGAGGGAGACAGAGAGAGAGAAATCTCAAGCAGACTCTTCGTTGAGTGTGGAACTTGAATGCGGGGCTCGATCTCACCACCCTGAGATCATGACCCGAACTGAAACCCAGAGTCAGACACTTAAGCGACTGAGCCACCCAGGTGCCCCCCAAGAAACGTCGACTTTATGTTCTGTGAATTTGATCTCAATTTTTAAAGGAAGGTGACACAGCAAACGTGTTGGAAAATGCCAGACAAGCAGAAAAACAGAGGATATGTAAACTAAAACTGTCCCTATATTCTTTACTTTAGAAGTGAACCGTGATACCGCTCAAAACAACAAGAAAATTAGGCCTGAGAACTTGCAAGTTCAAAATCCCATTCTTTAATTAAAGGTTTTATTTTTAAGTAATCTCTACACCCAACGGGGGACTCAAACTCACGACCTCAAGATCAAGACTGAGCCAACCAGGGGTCCCAGGTCAAAATACTTCTTAAAATTTCCAGAAACAAACTTTGTTAACAAGCAAAACTCCCTTTGCACACAGTCCCTAAGAGACTTTCTGTCTGGAAGCCTCCAGTGACAGGGAGCCTAAGATGTAAGGAAGTCTGTTTTAGAAATGCCGAAACATTTGCTTAGATGGGTGGGGTCCACAGACCCAGTGGAGGGGCACCAGGGAGAAATGGGAAGCTGGAGGAGGGCGCTTCACCACCATGACTCGAAGTGAGAACAGGGCCCAGTTTTGGAGCCAAGAAAATTACAGCCCTATGTGAACATTACCACTGAAGAAAGGGTGGGTGGTTTCTAGAATATTCTACACTCATGAGGCACGAAAAAAGAGACACCAGGTTAGGTTAGTGTCTTGGAAATCTTAAAGGATGTTAAAAAGATGGGGCGCCTGGGTGGCTCAGCCGGTTAGGTCTCCGACTCTGGGTCTCAGCTCAGGTCTTGATCTCAGGGTCGTGAGTTCAAGCCCCACGTTGGGCTCCACACTGGGTGTGGAGCCTACTTAAAAAATAAATAAGGCAGGTGGGTAGGCAGGAAGGAAGGTAGGTAAAAAGAAAACTATGACCCATTGCCTTTAAAGTGAGAGGAAGGCTCAGATGAAGGATGGATAACCTTCTCCATGATCAGGGCATTGGGTTTCTGGTTTCAAACCGCACAGCGTCAAGGTGGACGCGTCTACACTACAGCGGAAAGACCGAGGTCAGAGCACAGGCTCTGTGGGCTGCCCAAGCGAGCTTCCGCCTGGAGCTGAAAGAGCAGATGCAGCAGCAGGGCTAGGTCTTGGCTGGCACGCGGAGGGCAGGACCCAGTGTGCAGGTTATGGATGGAGGGTGGCCCAGGGTGGCCCGTGACACTGCGGGGACAGTTGTGCTAGGAGAGCAGCAGAATGAATGCTTTGCTCGAGGACCAAGGTGGCAAGGAGCTGGAACCAAGCATCAGCAGGGAACTCAGAGGGGCAGGAAAATGCCATCGCTGAGGAGAGTCAGCTCAGAGCCAGGGCAACAAGCGTGAACCTGTGTGGGCACAAACCGGCTGGGTGGCTGGGCCTCCCCCCAGAGGCACACTCGGGCCTGGGTGCAGCTCGTGGTGACAGGCTAGGGCTGAGTCAGCTACCCGTGGGCTCGGAACTGGGCAGAGTAGAGTGGACAGGGAACAAGTTTCGGAAACAGGAGCTGGTCCGGAGAGGGGTGACAAGGGGTCTGCGGACCTCCGGAACGGCAGACAGAATATGATGGATAGGTTCACTGTGCATATCCTGGGAGGGGTGAGGGGCACGTGTTTTCACCGGATTGCCCCAAGTTCCGTGAGCTGCTCTGCTCTGGGTGGGATGGGGAGTTGACGGGAAAGGACAGGCATCTCATCAAGGTGACCACGGTGTGGGTGGGGGTAGGAGGAGGTGGTGCGGTGGACACGCTGGGGACGGTGTCACACAGGCAAGGACACAGTTCAAAGGAACTGTCCCTGCAGGGTTGGCGCATGAACGTCAGTGAAAAAGATCTAATGCAAAGGGAAGGAAGTCCCTTCCACCCAGATATTCCCCTTCCGGGAATTTGCAAACATCCCACACATGTGCACAAATATGTTGGACAAGGATGTTTACTGCAGCATTGTTGGTAAAGTGAAAAAGGATAAACCCAAGGCCCCTCGATAAGGTGCTAATTTAGTACTGTGGGGCACAGCGAGGGGTTCAGTAGGATCTCATGCAGTTACGAGAAGGAACGAAGCTGACAGAGGGATAAAGAAAGATACAGACTAAGTATTAGATGAGAGCAAAGGTGCAGAAAAGTGGGCATAATGTGATCCTTTAAAAGAATTTTTTTTAAAGATTTTATTTATTTGACAGACAGAGATCACAAGTAGGCAGAGAAGCAGGCAGAGAGAGAGGAGGAAGCAGGCTCCCCGCGGAGCAGAGAGCCCGATGTGGGGCTCGATCCCAGGACCCTGGGATCATGACCTGAGCCGAAGGCAGAGGTTTTAACCCACTGAGCCACCCAGGTGCCCCGTGGTCCTTTTTTTTTTTTTTATAAAGAAAAAATATTAGCTATAAAAGGAACAAGATGCCAACACACACAGCCCCGTGGAGGGACCCTGAGCCCACGATGCTCAGGGAGGGAACCAGACACAGAAGGCCACATGGGGTGTGAGACCACGTGGGTGACACACCCAGAACAGGCCCCTGCCATGGACAGGAAGGGGGCTCATGGGTGTTGGAGGCTGCGGAGGGGTGGGCGAGGACTGCCGACGGAGAAAGTGTTTCTTTTTGGGGTCATGGAATGTCCTGGAACTAGACAGTGGTGATGATTGTATAACCTCGTGAACATACTAAAAAAGGGGGAGTTTTATGGCACATGATTTACATCTCAATTAAAAAATAATAACGCGTCAGTGTGTTCGTTTTATAGGCATACAAGATACCCGAGAGGATCCACACCAAACTGTGTTAGTGGTGGGAGGGGCAGAGGAAGAGGCGAGAAGGAAGCCAGGGGCTCTTTTTTTCCTTTATATTTTTGGGCCCTCTTTGGAGGCTTTACAATGAAATGATTTCCCTGACGTAAAAGAGGAAGGAAACAGACTTATTGGGGACTGCCCAGAAGGATCCCGAAGTCCTGAAAGGGTCACTACAGAATTCTGGGTCAAACCGCTCAGTGGCCCAGAGGAGACACCCACGTGCAAAGCCCAACCACAACCACTTCATAACATAGAAAACCCTAGAGTCAGGTGGGCTGGGCTCCTCGTGCCTTGGGACTGACCCAAGACTGCGGGCACTGGGAAGGGTCCGAGCACGGTCGCCTTTTAAAAAGAACAGTGATGGGACGCCTGCCTTCGGCTCAGGTCATGATCCCGGAGACCCAGGATCGAGTCCCGCATCGGGCTCCCAGCTCCACGGGGAGTCTGCTTCTCCCTCTGACCTTCTCCTCGCTCATGCTCTCTCACTGCCTCTCTCTCAAATAAATAAATAAAATCTTAAAAACAACAACAACAACAACAAAAACTGGACTTGTTTTAAAAAAAATAAAAATAAAAATAAAAATCAAATAAAAAGAACAGTGACGACCGGAATGTCCTGCCTGTCTTTGACACCTCAGGCCGTCTGTGGCTACTGGGCCCCTGACATGTAGCTCGTCCAAACTGGGAAGTGCTGTGAGTGCAACACAGGCACCGGATTTAAAAGACTTCACGCACAAGACTGCAAAATGTGTCAATGAAAATATGTTTGCGTGGATCGCGTGTTCAATGAACTATTTTGTTGGACATATTGGATTGAATAAAATATGTTATTCAAATTAACTTCACCTGTTCTTACTTTTTCACCGTGGGTACTGGGAAATTTTAAGTCACACAGGCACCTCGCATTACGTTTCTACCGGACAGCTGTGATCTAGGACACTTCTAGAAGGAATTACTGAACTGTGAATTCACAAATATCTTATGAGGGCCTATTCTCCTAGAAAGTATGCAAAATGATTGCCAGAGCCTGGTAAGATGTGCACCTGGTAAGAACTCTGAGTCAGTTCAACAAGTAACTCCTCTATCCGGTGTCCCACAAAGCCAGTGAGACGTGGTCTCCCTCCTTTCATCTCAGGAGAGAAAAGGAGCTGCGCCAGTGACTATGTGGCACAGGTGACAGGTACAGACTTCAGATGGGACCCTGCACCATAAACCTGGGGCAGAAAATCTGGACCGGTCCTATCCTGGACCATGCGGAAGGGGCAGGATCTACCAAGGTCGTGGTGGGGTGGGGCAAACAGGGAGGAGGGACCTAGATCAAGAGCAGGAGCTGGGCACAGCAGGATGTGTGCAGTGGCCAGGACAGGAGAAGGGCAAAGACACTGAGCGGGTTGGAGCAGAGGGCACAGGCGGGGGGGGTTCTCGGTGAAAACAGGCTGGGCCACCCGGAGAAAGGCTGGGAATGTCGGGTGGAGCTCCTGGACTCCGTCCCACGGGGCAGAGGTCAGCAAACCAGGGCCCGCGCCCAGCCAAGCCCCGCCCAGTCCAGTGCCTGGTTTTGCCTGGCCCGGAAGCTAAGGATGGTCTTTATATTCGTCAATGGCTATTAAAAGAAAATCGGAGTCAAAGTATTTTGTGATACATGAAAATTATATGAAATTCACATTTCCGTGCCCGTAAATGAAGTTTGATTGGCATGTGGCCACACGCATTTGTTTATATGTCGTCAAGGGCAGAGCGAGTAGTTTTAGATAGAGACCCGGTTAGCCCCCAAAGCCTAAAATATTTACTATTGGGTCCTTGTTAGAGAACGTTTGCCGAAACCCCCCTCCGCCCCACTTCGCTTAGAATACTAAAAAAGATTCTGTGGGCTCTCTCTGCTCAAATGAAGTAATGGCACTTTTGCTGATTTGCAGAAAAACACGTCATGGATATATTCCTCCAATTAAAGCCAATTTACCCTACAAATATTTCTTAAGCCCTTGGTCCAGGTTTCCTCTTCTCTGCTAGCGACCAGCAGCATACAACACAACAAACTACAAGTCCCCCATCGCTGGGAAACACTGGGCCAGCCTGTTGTGCCAGACTGGACGGCAGAGGTTTCAAAGGACGTGATTGATGTGTGCTGTTAGTGGCTACTGCGCGCCACTATCCTGTTTCGTAATTTAATCCTGCTTTATTTACTAAAACCACTGCAAGTGCATGTCACTTAATGCACTGATATTCCATAGTGTCGCACAAAGACATCATGCATTGCGCAACCCCCCACCCCCCAGCAGCCACTTTGGGGCACTGTTGAGGGCAGTGGGAGCATCAAAGGGTCGGAAGAAGACGGACCAGAGGGCCGGCACACGTCCTCCTGAGGGCAGCAGTCGGAAGCTCAGCTAGAGGATCTGAACTAGAACACACGAGCAGGAATAGGAAGGACGGGATTGAAGGGGACACGCAGGCAGTGGGGGGGGGGTGGAGAGAAGGGGAGAATGCAGGGGGACCCCCGCCTTCAAAGCTGACCACTGAGATGACGGTAGCAGGATAATCTCCCCTTTGCTCGCAGCGCTGCTGTCCTCACCGGCCCTGGGCCCACCCGCTCTAAAGCTACAGGGAAGAGAAGGCGAGTGTTAACCGAGCGCGACCCCGCGGCAGCAGCAGAAAAGCAAGCGGAGCTGGGTCCGGCAGGAGGAAGGACTCCTCTGCTCCCCACCCAAGGTGCCGGGAAGCACGGGAGGCGTTTTTTCCCCTGGTCCGGGCCTGCTGATCCGACTGACCCTGCTGGGGTAGTGCCAGGGTTAGAAGGAATGCTGTAAAACGCCAAGCATATGGTAGGTGCTTAGGGTAGGAGGCCGTGGCAACCCTTTATTTTTAAAACATAACCTTGGGACCTAACGGTTATGACTTCTAAGGGCTGGCTGCTCTTTCTTCCCTGCCCCATCTTTAGGCCACTCTCTGACTTTTTTGAAAAACCCTCCTTCCTGGGTCTAAGCACAAGGATTTGTCAACAGTGCTGGGCTGCCAGATGGCTTCCCCTCACCGCCCCCGCCCCGGCTGCAGAAGGCAGTCTCCGCTGGAAACGCCCGGGATCCAGGGGAGAAGGTCTCATGGGGGGACACGAACCACGGCTGCTTGAAAATACGTTCCTGCATCCAGATGTCTCCAGCTCCCTTGGACAAGAATCCCTACGGCACTGGAAGGTCTCAGAGAAGGTCAAGGGCACGCTAAAGGATGGATGTGTCATTTTAGCTAAGAGCTTTGGAAACGGACAACAGACAGTTATCTGAGGGTCTCTACCGGCAAACAACAAGGGGGGACCTTGCTCTCCGTGAAGGGCATCTCAGCCTGTTAACTGGTTTCTACTTTGACAGGCATTAACAGTTACTTCTCGGGGCGCCTGGGTGGCTCAGTGGATTAAAGCCTCTGCCTTTGGCTCCGGTCATGATCCCAGGGTCCTGGGATCAAGTCCCACACATCGGGCTCTCTGCTCCGCAGGGAAACTGCTACCTCCTCTCTCTCTCTCTGCCTGCCTCTCTGCCTGCCTGTGATCTCTGTCTGTCAAATAAATAAATAAAATCTTTAAAAAACAAAACAGTTACTTCTCTTCTCAGTGAGAAACGTGATAGTCTAACTAGAATCTGGAACTCCACGGCAGAAAGTTCAGAAGTGGGGGCTCGCCCCAGCCTGGGTGGGTGCTTGGCTAATGTTCACGCTTTCAAAGATACGACGAAAAAGGGGCCACGGCAGGGGGAGTGCCTTTAGTCAGATGAGCTTCCCTCTGCACTCACCCCACACACATCCACCGCCACCACTGGGACCCATGACCTCGAACCAGCACCTGCCGATGGAGCTGGGGAACAGCGCTGGGGAAATGCACATCTTTCAGGAAGCGAACCAGGGTTAGAAATATTTACCCACAACCTCGAGTGGTCCTCGGTAACTACTTCCTCCTTTCAAACCTGCCCAAATTGCGAGGGTCACCTTTTGAGGATGAGACAATTCTGACAGCCATAATGACCGGGATTTGTTTCACATCAACTTTCTAACCAAGTGAAATCTTTGAAAAGTTCCAAAGCAGAACAAGCACGAATTGAGAAGCTGCAATTGGCTTAGACACAGAACAAGACATTTATTATTCTCCACTGTGTACACAGCTCCTTTGGAGGACCCAGCTATGGTTGAGTTCTAAGGCTCCATCCCCCCTGCTAAGTTCCCTGCACTTTCTGGAAAAGAATGTGACTTGCGGTTTTAGCCGAGCAAAATGGCAAGTCAATGAATGGTAAGGGCCTTTGATGAAGATTTCTTTGGGGATTTGGTAAGGGAACACTACTCGAAAGGACTGGAATGTTAATCTCGACTGAATAAAAAACATGGCATTTTTAAGGCTACTGGAGCTCAGGCAAGGGTTTCACGATGTCTGAGTTTTGCTAAAACCAAAGGCTGCCATTACCTGATGCAGGCCTCACTCTCAGAAGAACGCTCTGGGCTCCGGTGTCTGAGACAAACATGAAGCCCCGTGGAAAGTGTGGCAGGCCCCGCTGCCCCTGTCCTCCAGGAGCTTATGACCCAGAACATTCCATGAATCACTACCACATGTCCAAGGAGCCTCGGGCTGCAGCCACGCTGCAGTCACACCCCTTCTGGCCGAAGAATCCTAGGGTCCCCAACTAGGGTTAACTCTGCCCCCGCAGGGGACATTCGGACATGCCTGAAGACACAGCTTCTGTCACGACTTGGGGGGAAGGGGTGGGCGCCCCTGGCCGACGGAGGCCAGTGGAAGCTCAGCGTCCTGAATGCGCTGGAGAAACCCAGCCCTAGACCTAACATTTGTCCGCCCGGCTCACTACGTCGGGTCTCGGGCTTCCCTGGGAAGAGAGCCCCAGACAAGGGTCCTGAGAGAAAAGATTTTCCTGAGTGGACGTGATAGTTCAGAGAGAGGGCAGACAAAAGCGGGAGACCCATGTAAGGCGTGGTGAGTCCATCCGGAGGACTGACTGACGAGGAAAAGACGCTGAGGCCCGAAACGGCCTTGAACGCTGAGCTGAGCACCACGTGGTTACAGCAAAGGCCTGGGGGGTTGGCCTCTGGGAGCAGAACATGCCCATGCGACCCTCCACTGCGGCCTAGAAGGCGGGTGGGAGGAGAGACCAGGCAGGGAGCATCATCGGAGGCCAGGCCGCCGGGCTCTGTGCATGGACAGGGGGTTGGCGGGTCACGCTCTTTGGCACCCAAGCATTAAATACTGCTTCCAGAGCTGGGGGCGCCCGGGGGGCCTGCCCAGAGCATGGGGAGGGACGAAGACTCCGGTCACCCCTGTGGCTAGAATGGGGACAAACGCTAGGCTTGGACAGACCACCCGGGTGGGAGGAAGGTGGGGACACCATGTCGCTGCCCTGTCGCTGCCCTGCAGCACCTCTGACCCCCGCCCCCACCCTGTAGTCTGTGACATTAAATCACCCCCAATCCAGGAACCTTTGCTTCTGGTCCCCCTGACCCCTGCAGCGTCCCCGGAGGGCACTGTGTGGCCGAAAGATGCAAGCGCAGGTGTGAAGCGGATGAGCAGCAGCCGAGGCATGTGGGGCAAAAATGCTTTCTACGTCCTCCTGCGGGACATTTCAAGAGCTGCCGGGACAGCCAGGCCGTGGTTCACACAACGGAGAAGCTGCTGAAAGAGCTCCCGGTCCTGCTTTCGCCGCAGCTCAGCTGCCACTGGCCGCCGACCATTTCCGACTTCTGCGGCATCTCCGACCGTCCTCACTTGGCCCATGAGGCTACATGACACACCAAGTACTCGACCGAGCACGAGCTCCTCGGAAGCTTGCTGGGGGGGGGAGGGCGGGGGGGGGCGGTGTGCACATAGGACAGAGACTCCCGGAGAGCAACTCACACACAGAAGTCCCCACGAAGGTGAATTCTTCTAGAATATGAAAAATTCTTTTTTTTTTTTTAAGATTTTATTTATTTATTTGTCAGAGAGAGAGCGAGAGAGCGAGCACAGGCAGACAGAGTGGCAGGCAGAGGCAGAGGGAGAAGCAGGCTCCCTGCCGAGCAAGGAGCCCGATGTGGGACTCGATCCCAGGACGCTGGGATCATGACCTGAGCTGAAGGCAGCTGCCCAACCAACTGAGCCACCCAGGTGTCCCTAGAATATGAAAAATTCTTCTAAAAATCAGAAGCATGGGTGCCTGGGTGGCCTGTTTAAAGCCTGTTAAAGCCTCTGCC